>JAACJT020000029.1:75791-105108 GCA_009936485.2 Gymnarchus niloticus
AAAACAACAGCGAAACAACCGCGAAAGAGCGGCAACACAGCCGGGGGGGCGGGGGGGGGGGGGGGGGGGGGCGGAGGGGCTGGGTGTGTCGCTGGACATACCTCTTGTAACTGTTGTTCCTTCTTTCTCGCCGACAACGTCAGAAGTTTTTCCAGGGAGCTGTAGTACTTTTCGGTTTCCTTTTCGAACCTCTTTCTCTCCTCCTTCGAAGAGGAAGGTGACAGCAGGGACAAGGGTCAGCTTTGGCGGGGGGGACCTTGACACCACTCCAGTGGAATTCCTCCAAGCACTCATTTTCATTCCAAATGCAAATACGCTTTTCCAATCTGTTTTGTGATGTTTGGTACATTGCCAGCATTTGTTTTCATAATTCCCAATGAGCATTTCATAATCATTTCCTCTATTGCCACCCATCAAAACACCAAAGCTTCATAGGCAGAGGGTTATAAACCAGAAAAGACCGAAACAAGAATTCCCTGCCCTAATGTATACAGGAGTGCAGTTAAATCACAAGATCAGAAATGCTTAAACTTGACTTCAGAACAGATACATCAAACAACTGGCTATTTTAACACAAACAGCTGTTTAAAGTGCAAGTAACAGATTTTCTTTTGGATAGCTTAGAAATGATCTAGATATAACTGTAGGGGTCAATTCCCCTTTAAGGTCTCAGTCATAGCTAAGCACAAGTTATTTTCATGTCACAGTGTCATATGCATTGGGTGGGGGGGGCAGGTCGTCATGGGTCAGTATGATCAAAGCAGTTTGGCTGGTCCGTGGCTGTTGATTGTTTTCATTCAGATTTGTCAAATTCAACAGCAGATAGTTGACAGTGAGATTCCCACTGGACACGCCCACGACACACCCACACAGCGCTAGTGCGTTGAGGACGACAGTCAGCTTACCTTGGCTGAACCGAGCTGTTCCTTCCGGAACTTCTCCAGAGGCTTCATCAAGGTCTCTGTGATGTTCCTCATCTAGGGAATGAAAAGGCAGCCCACCATGAGCACTGAAGCTGGCATGAAACGACAGGTAGACTCACCTGCAGGTTAACACAGAACATCCAGCAATGCTAACCAGAACTGAACTTTACAAGAGATGGTCTGTTTACTGTGCTTGAAGTGTCAGTGTAATATTTTAAATCTTAGAATTTTGTATACAATCATGTTACAAAAAATGTTTGTTGAAAACACACTGTAATTCACCCTTGGAAACTTTCTAATTTGTTTCCTCCATCTTCACAGAGGCTCTTTTGAAAGGAGGTCGCACTCAGCACATTACGGCCCTCGGAAGAGAAAAAACTGCTCCCATAACCCCATGCCTGTCTCCTGTAATCCTAAATAAACAACAGAGTCCCTCAGGTGTCACTTCTCCAGTCATAAACGTGGCAACATGCAGGCTCAGTTCAAAACAGACGAGCACAGCATGTAAAAAAATTACCATGCCATTTTTGCGTCCCCCTCCCCCCCTTCTCTGCCAGGGGTCATGTTTCTGGGAGAGGTCCCCGGCATGCCCGGGCCGGCTGCCCCATTCCACACTTTCCTCCCGCAAGGCAGGCCCTGACGTCAACCCCCTCACGCCCGCCCGACCTTGGGTGAAAACAAACCCCTGGTCCCCGCCTCTTCCTCCCACATACTGCCTGGCCTCGGAATCCAGAATGCCACACGCTTGGACGGAGGATGAGGAACGACATAAAATCTGTTTTCCAGTCTACAGATGCAAGCAGAGGCAGCAAAACAAGGTCAAATTAGCCATTTTTAACCCCCAGTGCATTTCCATACATTTTGCTGCTGTGATATGGTGTTATTGTAGTTTAACCCCAAAAATAAACAGAATCCAGTAAGCTGGTACAGCAATGCTCTCTCCAGCAAATCCCACCTGGAAACCTGAACAAGAGTCTCATCTCAAAATATCTTAAGATTTCGAAGAAATGGACATGAAAAGGTCTGACAACGAGAAATTCTTTGTGTTTGGATGGCAACGAGGCCGAGTTTCAGCAAAGCGGGGAATCTGAGAAGACATCCTGTAAATAACCTCAAGGCGTCGCCTCGCATTGCCACGCCGAGACCCAGTCGTGACATGTGACCTCTGCCGGCAGGCTGCCACCAATCACACGCTTCCTGCTCAGCTGATACACCTTGCCAGTCTGGGCACAGGGTCAAGCAGAAGGGTTCCCGGGCTGGCGTTGTAAGAAGGGCGGTGGCAGATGACCGGGAGTTTCCGTTAAGCAGAAGGTAACGGTCAGTAAACCAACCCTACCTATCATGAGGAGAAGCCAGCAACTGCCTGGACTGGATCAGAGCTGCACTAGTTTTTAGTTGATGGCTTGTCTGAGAATCTTCAGTCCTTTACTAGTGATCACCAGTATCATTTACACGTCATCCGCAGGAGAGAGGTGCCCCCCGACTCCTCGACGGCAGCGAGTGACGGGACCGAACAGGGGTCACTCACCATCAGCTCCCTCTGATCTTCCAGGTTTTTGAGGAAGATCGAAAACTCCTGCAGGGACTCATCTGCAAACACAGGAGAAAGTCCCTCGAACCCAGAACACGCTACAGCTCCAAGGGCGGTCAAACTGATTCATTACGACTAAGCCCATTACAACATGTCCAATTACACCTTTCAGATTTTTAAACACTCAAACACTTTATTAAAAGGGGCCGCTTAAAAACCGTCACAGCACCTCGGTAAATTAGCAATGCAAAACCATGAATAAATGCTTGCGTCAGGGACAGAGAGCATATCATCGTGGCATCAACAAGCACTGCACAAAAACATTCTTGCAAAGACCTTCATGGCTTTGACTTTGTTAGGTGGGGGACAGGCTGGAGGAATAAACATGAACGTCATTTGGGTCAGGCTGATGGATGGACCTGCTGGAGCCCGGTAAGAGGGACCGCCACTCTTACCGATGCATTTCTCGTCGTCCGTCCTGGCGTCTCCGATGTACTCGAACTGAAAAGCACTGAGGCACTGGGCGAACTTTCGCTGGGCCAAACCAAGTTCTGAAAGACAGAACGCAGGTCAGCTTTTAAAATCATAATTGTGTCAAACCCCGACCCAACAGATGGCAGAGCCTCATATGTACAGTGTACACGAGTCTAGTAATAAAAACACACTCCTGAAAGAGGGTTCTTATGCAGTCGGGACCCAATCTTGGACGAACAGTCAGACCCCATAAACTCCAAAACGGTTCAACCTCATTTTCTGGGCCGTGTCAAGCTGTGTGTCAGTGGACAAAACTGAAGCTGGAGATGAAAGGTCAGAGATCTTTTTTTTTTTTGCAAATAAACTTGATATTTTTGGCTCAGTTACAGACACCAGCTTGGGCCTGACACAGCAGACTACACGACAGGTTCTTCGCCTTTGAAAAGCACACGGGCTCACGCCCACTCAAGAACCTTTACCAGAAGGGGGAAGGGCCGCCATTTTCCTATCTACCGGTGTCACACACCCAGGAGGAAATGGGCGTCTGTTTTCACGAGTCTCGTCACACGCATCACCTGTTGGCAGCCCCCTGAACCCCACTCGGGGCCGTTCGGATTGGCATCGCTGATCACATGATGACTAACATCCCAGTAATAGCACTAAACGAGGGCCAGGAACAAGAACTGCAAAAGACTATTCGTACACAAAACCGTTTATCCTGGACAGAATGGGTTGCCATTTAACTATCAACACAAAGACAGGAAGGACCATTCCCCTTTGGGGTGACTTTGCTCTCCTCCCATACTGCCTGGGAAATCCCCGCCCCCTGCCAAAGGCGATTGACAGGCAACTCCTTTAATCAGCATGGATCCCACTCAGTATCAGCTCTCTGGCATGTTGCCGTGTGACTCAAAGAGACAGAGTGGAAATTGGCCACAAGAGTCGAGGCAAAGTACGGGTCGGCACCGTGCAGCTGCACGTGACAACTGGAGAGCAGGAGAAAGTCATATTTGATGAGGGAAGGAACTTAAAGCGCTAGGCACGGCATAAAGGGCAGTGTCCATACTGCAGAACGGACCAGGGGAGGGTGCGGAGCTGGATCGAAAGCGGCTCCAACAACGAGGACGCAAAACCGCAGCTGAGCAGCACTGCAAAAACCCACACGACGTTTCCTGTTCCCTCCGCATACGGGCTCGTCGCTGTGGTTATGAGCAGTCGGGCACTGAGCGCCGATGGCATGTCTGGCACCCTGGTTTGTCGGCTCGTTCACCCAGACGCGCAGAGCAAAAGCGCGGCCAAGACTGGGTGAAAATAAAGTGGGCCAGCATCTTGGGTGTCACGTCTGTGCACGAGGCTTTAAGAACAGCCGTCGCCCAGCAACCATGGCTTCCCACTCCATGGTTTACGAAACACGATCGAGGGGCTGCCGAGTGGGGTTCAGGGGTCTCCTCCCATGAGCTATTCTCGTTCGGTAATGCAACTGCTGTCCCAACCCCGTGAGGACAGGGCGGCAGGCTTGGGGGGTATTTTAAGACAGGCCATGCATGGTATCCCATATCAGCTTACACCCAGGTCCTCAGAGAGCAGGCTCACAAATGTGCAAGAGGACGTCGTCCTAGGACACGTCCTCCTCGGGAAAGTCACAACAGGGTAATGTCACTGGACAGTCGGGTTGACAAAAGCAGACACTTTCGATCGACCGTGCATCCCCAGAGGCTGACGCTACGTAACAGGAAGACAGGCAGCCACAAACAGCTTCCAAACAACACGCAAAGTCCAAGATACCGCACATTCCTCTCCGCGTTCCCAAGAACTGCAGGCATCTAAATGTCCCAGCTGCACGGGACCGGTATCACCCTTTCACCTCCAAGACATTCGGCCGTGTCAGCGCAGAAATGATGTGGCCCAGTCCACCCGACTCCCACTGATGACTAGTGAATGGCCTTTATATTGGGCAAAAACGGACAACACAGCGTCGCACTTTAATTTCAAAATGAACAGGCCACAAATGATGGCTAAAAATTTATTCATTTTATGTGCCAAGCGCCCTCCCTCCGTCAACTCTGCTCTCAGATGCCAACCGGATGCACGGTGAATGACCCAACCCAAACCCTCACCCTCCGCAGTACCAGTCATTCACCAGGCTATTTTTAGGGACCAGTCACGTTGGTTACAGGAAGTAAATAAGGTGGGACAGACCTATAATGAACCGGAGCCCCTCCCTGAGCTGATGAAACCTGCAGGCTGGTCTCTCCCAACCTCCAACAGCAGACAACACCCTTACTGCAAATCCTTCCATTACGTGGATGAGCAGTTTACTGCACTGATCCCCATCTACATGTGTGAAGGATCCACCGCTAGCTCACGCCCTCAGAGAAAGGCTCCTCGACATGCTCGTCACGACCGCCAAGATGCGAATTGCCACATAATCACAGGTGAGTACGGCTGCCGAACCGCAAATCACAGTGGTGAGACGCGGGACCTTTGACAAAATGAATCACATGGGAAGTTGACACGCCTTTGCTCGCTGCGAACAGCTAATCCGGATAGCGATGGAGCCTTAAACAAAAGTACCTAATAAGCAGACCGGCTCCACTGTTACCCACGCTGTCTTGTGTGCCTGCCGCTGCTACGGGCCGGGGTCTGGCCCAGGGAAGCCCCCAGTGCTGTAGCCTCACCAAACCTCTGCCATCACACCGACCAGCTCTTGCAGAACCGCAACTTGCCACGTTTCACTTGCATTTTTTCCAGAATTTGACCTTTCTGTATACAGCATTGCTTTTACAAGCTTTCCAAAAACAGTAAAAGATAGCGATGGGTCAAATGAGGCTTCAAAACCCATGGTGGGTGGGAGGGTCCTGAACTACAGGCTGTTACTTTAGGGTACTCCAACCCACTACGGGTTCTGATGCTTCATTGGACCCATCACTAGTAAGAGAGCACCTGCCAGGCACCAGAACCAGCAACTCAACCTTCACGTTGCATCAGCGTCTTTGCCGTCTACACTGATGAACAGCAGTTCTCTTCTGCAGCGCAGCAAAAGCACGGATTTATTTTTTTTTTGGTCCCATACTGTTTACTTTGTCATTTTTTCTAAGGGGCTAAACGGCTCCATTGTTACCCAGCAGGAACAAATAAAGAAAACAGGTGGACGTCAACTCAGAGGCGTCAGGTCGCATTCTCGTCCAAAGCCAGCCTTTAAACTCATCCTGATGTTTCCCTCACTCATTCATTAAGTCTTTGATACGTACGTCTGACTCACTGCACACTGGGGAGAGAAGCACTCAAGTTACAGCAGGAGGACTGATGACAACTCAAACTAACCTCATCCCCACCCAGTGACCCAACCTTCTCTGTCTACCACGGGCTTGTTCTCCCCCACTACTAGATTCTCCTCTGCATTTTTATATATTGCATTTAAAAAAAAAAAAAGTTTTTTTTTTTTTTTTAAAATGCTAGTTTCCCTACGGGCTGATATTTGTGTGCGTAGCATTTCTGACAAGATCGCAAGCGGTCTTTGTATCACTCACTCTCCTCCGTGACTACCTCGCACTCGTTTCTCCTCAATCACGGGAACCTTTGCCTAGCAGCACTCGTACCCAAACTGGCTCCTTGACAGCTGTATGCTTGTTATGCATTATCTGCCTCAATTGCAACGTCTCTTCAGATAACGAATGAATTCAATGTGGTCTGTTTGGATGCTCGATGCCTAAGGCACCTGACCTTCCTGCATGCTGCTGTTTGCAATAATTAGGGAGCATCATATATACAGAGCGAGCAAGTGGGACAAGAGGCATCACATTTTAGAGTCTGCGGAAAGAAGCCGAGTGCAAAGGCGCCTAACGGCGAGGTCTGAAGGGGGCGCAAGCGAGAGAAGTGAGACGAGCCTGCTGCTCCTTGTGATAAAGGGTTTCTGAAAGAACAACACGCCGCGTTAAAATGTGTAGGGTGAGTGGGAATGCGCCATCGTTAGGTGGAGGAGAAACCGCAGTGGTTGCCTGAGGTGCTGGAAGAGCGGGGGCGGGGACGGGCAGGAAAACAAGGAGCCCAATTCAGGCTTAATGCAAAGGAAGCAGACGTGCAGGAGAGCATTAAATCGAGGATATTTTGTCCTAGAAAGAGTTGAAATTGTCACTTACGGTGGCCGATTTGACATATCAGGTGAGGAGAACTCCGTGCAAAGCAATAACCTACTGGAGCCTATGATGTTGACACATCAGCTGATCGCACAAGCATTTCGACACAGCCGCATACAAGCGTGTTACACCACTGTAGCTGTTGCACGGGATGCGGAACAGGACAGCGGGATGGGTGGCTGCATGCATGGGTGGAGAACGAGTATAAATACGTACGGCATCTTGAAGTCATGCAGCAGAGAATGACCTCACTCCGTATGCTGTGGTGAGTCAACACACATCAGGCTCTAATTGGCCAAGCGCTGATGTCGCCCGGGTAACTGTAGTCACTCCAAAACATTGTACATCATGCTGGACACACAACTTTTCACTAAAAATCCCATCACCACCCAAAAAATCCAAACAGTTATGGTTCATTCAACAACAGAAGAACCAATATTCTGAAAATCAACAGTCGAGAAAGGCTTGACTCAAGTGACCTCTCAAATGACACGATATTCCACAAGTGCCAGGTGTCGGTACAAATCCCCCCCCCCCCGCTTGGTTTTTTAAATGGCCGGCTGAGAGTAAACAGCGAGAGCCATGCGAAAAGAGGAGTGTTCATTTTCATGGCCTTGGCTTCGGCCGAGGTTCCATCCAAGTTCACGTAAAGCTTGGCCGGCCATTGTTTATAAGTCCGTCCGCTTCCTCGCTCCTTCCTCTGTTCACCATGACCTTTCCAAGCCTACTACGTTCTTCTCTTCCCCATCCATAGGCCACTTCCTCTCCCGAGGACTCTACTACGTTTACTCTGCAAAGCGCTTTTCCAGCTCTGTCAACACGGGTCCTCACAACAGCGAGTATGTGACATCACGGTTAGCCCAGTTTCCGCCTCACACAAAAAACACAGGTCCTTTCCTGTGGACTCTCCCGGACCCTTAATCCGTGGAAACGGTACCAGCCTACCAGGAAAGGCATAGGTATCTGCATCTAAACAGTTCGCTCGAATACTCATTTCCCGAGAATTAAAAATTCAACCTTTTGCTTTTCCTCTCCCTATCGGTAGAGGCAGTAGATACAGAAAATTTTAGGGAACTTCTGACTGGAAACTGGTGCCAGGCTTCATGCCAGAATGAACTGCCTCGTTCCAGAAGCCCATAAGGGGGGAGGGGGTTGCAGGCGCCACACACACAGATTCTTCACCAAAGCTACAAACAATTTCTCACGCTGATCCTGGATGCAGGCAGTGCTCAGATTGAATGCCACCTTACTTGCAGAAGCTCTCCGGGACCATGGATCAGTGATATTCTGGTCACAAGTCCAGCCTCCCAGCCTGTGATGCAGCACCCTGCAGTTTTGGCCCTGGGTGACACCCTGGAGCTCAATTCCACATGGTTGCCCTGTCAGATCAAGCCTTATCTCCCACTCTATCCATGCTGAGCCAGTAAATGACAAAGTTTCTCCATCACGGTTAGTTTCCAAACCCGCCTCGTTCTGCCTCTCCAGAAATGTGTTCTTAATTGAAGGGCTCTGCTAAACTTTGGCAGAAAGCACACTCGAGATGGTGGTGAGCGCTCTGCCAGGCCAAACCGTGACTGAAAGTTGCTTCTTACTGGTTTTTGCCACAAGGAACAAGCCGAGATTAAAAAGAGCAATGGCCTCCTCGAAAAGTTCATGCTGAGCTTCTAGCAGCCTGAGCTCTGGGAATTCCAACACCTTCACAAGAGAAAATGCCTAGTTTTCCCAAAGACATGCTTGGCCATTAAAGCCAATTAAATTCAACACACAGCATGTTATTCCAGCCTGAAGAGTCTCAGGTTTCTTTATAACCAGCAGATCACCAGTAGACGTGCTGGTACTACAGTGACCTTCTGTAGGTTAAGCCGTTCTGACAGCTCAGCTGTTCAAAAACCCACTTCACAGAAGCTGACATTACCTGGGCATCCACCTGCCAAGACCCACAAGACTTTCTACTGGGCTAACAACGTAATCATTTGTGTGCAGCTAGTTAGAATCAATTAGCTGAAAATTAAATGTGACAGATCCCTTTGCTTTAAGCATGAACACAACCAACTACAAGGTTGTGGGGGGGAAAAAATAACATTGTTCCTGAGAAGAGACAAACAGGTTTGATCGACCGGTGCTTACGCTGAAGCATGTATAGACAGGCTGGCCACCGGGGTTTCCACAAAAGAGCTGAAGGTGCAGTTTGACGACGGTCATTACGAAGTCTGGTCTTCACCTCAGCACCCAAACTGTCCTCTTTTCAGCAATACAGAACTTGCAAAAGTGATACCAGACAACATATCTAAAAACCTTTCTTCAGCTTTACAGAGAAAATATGGACATTGCAACAAAAGCCAGACTTATAAGTCAGGTGGAAAGTGAGATAGTACAACACGTCTTGGTCTTTCAACCTTCTGGCTCCAGCATTCGATCATTCGCGGTCTTTGCCTTCATCTACCTGAGTTATCGTTGCACTCAGGGTGGCCAACATGCCCTGTATGTAAAGACAAGTCCATAGGGCCCTTAAAGTCAATAAACCAGAACTAGCCGCACTAACAGGCAGCCGAAGACTGGTCAAAGGGCAGAGGTCAGTAGTTCCTCTTTTATCATCATTTCATAAGCCTGCAGTCACACTTCTGTGTGATCAACATTATGCTTTTACAACCCCAGAGATCCACGTTTGAACGGACATGCCACCCAAGTCTGACCACAGAGAACTCAAACGCTTTTTCTGTCCACAGCCTGCCTACAGCTTTGGCCGGGAGCCCAGGGTACGCCATTCCCTTTCGGACCGAAACTGACGAATTCCACTTTAACAACGGAGCGGCACAGAAAACAGACGCCCGGATCCCATCTCGGCGGCTGGACGCAGGGCCGAGTCCGCATTTTCTCCACTCAGCAAAGCGTGGAGCGAGCGGCCACTAATGACAAGGTGGCAGCCTAACTGGGAATGCCCGTGGGACACGAATTACACGCAGGGGCCGCCGTGTGCAGCCGTGCATCCGAGCGGAGACATTTAATTAAAACTTTCCGCTTTACACAGTTGCCCGGCGCGACAATTTAAAAACAGGCAGACCTCTCTGTGCTTTTTATGGAGCTCACTTTGATTCGCCGTAACCAGCAACGTGCATAACTAACCGGAAAAGGGGGAAACACAATAAAAACGTTAAACCCATTCAGGGCTGTTATAAGCCCTGTGAGGACGTAAACATGGCAGACTGTGGACTCCCCACACATAATACTGTGCTGCATATCCTCACAGCTGACAACACAACGCCACGTAAATATCCAGTGTGAAGGACGGAACCCACACCATCCCGGATACTGTCTTTGCTAGCCAGGGTCTCGTCTAACACCCATCTGTCCTGACAGAGTTACCAGGTAGGGCTTGGTTATTTAATGGCAATGCAGGCTAGTGAGGTCACCATGAATACAGCTCACATCATGGTTATTCATATTACATACACAACTGAAAAACCAGGCTCTTTTAGGTGTGTGCAGGAAGTGGACAGCTGGTTCAGTTACAAATAGAAACATATGTAGAGTAAATAAGACTACATAAAGTTGAAAGAAAAAAAAAAAAAAAACTAATCATGCTTGCATGCTAGGGTGAAAGAAAACTAGTGAACTCCATGGAGAGGGACACAGCCCTCTGACAACCTCAGATCTTACCCTTCGGCCTCACAAAGGTCACCCCTTCTCCTCCTTCATTCCAGAGACCACACATCCCACCAAGCATGGTACCAGCCTGGAAGAGCAGCCCCTTTCAGACCCAAGACGAGCCACTATGACGTCTGGAGGAGAACTCGGAGAGTGCCACGAATTGGGGGGGGGGGGGTCTTTCAAAACCAGCAGACGTCACAGGAAAATGCTGGTTTTCTACTTCCTGTCATCAATACATACACGTTTGTCAATATGGGTGGTTTCTGAGTACACTGACATCACGTTTCGCTTACTAGACTCACAGGTGAGCAGGCTGTAAAATAGGGGAATGGAGGCCTGTCAGGTGAGTAAGACTGGCTCAGAAATAGTACCACAATCATCTCTAGAACTTGCCTGGGCATAAACCTGCAACTCCTCCCTTCTGTCAGATAAGCACTTTCTGGAAGGGGGAAGAAAGAAAAAAAAAAAAAAAAAAAATCTGCAACCTTTTAAATAATAGGCTTTAGGAAGATCTATGGAAGGCCAGCCTTACCTGGAACGTGTCAACATTCGAGAGAGACAGCATACCCACAGATCCGACAGCTGTCGTCTAAAGTGTCTCTGAAATTGTTATGGTAATGAGCAAGAGGCCATGACTGTCACCGCAGTGTTCTCTGTAACCATTCAACGCGGTCACATGGACCCACCCTAACCCAAAAGATAACCTATCACCTTGCATATCTTAAAAGCTGCATGTTTAGAGGTTTTAAAGTGCATTTTGAGAATATTTCGGCACAGCCTACTCAGAAGGTAATGTAAGAGTGCAAAATAACGCCTATTTTTATATGGAATAAAGGAGGACACGTTTGCAAACTACACCGTGCCCTTTAGCAGCGGTAGGTGTGGGATAACATACAATAGGGGCAGCAGCATTCATGCCTGCTTGACTCAGGGGCAAAGAGTCTCATATCCCCATTTTAAGGGTAGACTCAAAGTTCCGTAAACATTCCAAGTGAGTGGAAAGCTTGAAAATGATCTCGGGGCACTGATCTTGGATGAGCACTTAAAACCACAAATGCATTAAGGAAACGGCTCTCACCTTCCCCTAAACAATCTAGGTTCCTGTAATTACATGTTAAACAACCCTGCATGTTGATTTCTAACAGATAATCAGGACCGCATGAAAAATACACAGGGCATGAGTAGTAAGGATGCGGATTCTAACTTTCCAGTTCTGCTTGTGCTTCTGCAACCTGCCTGTTTAAAGTGCATTTGTGTCACCATCTCAAACTAAATACACCCTCATCCACTGGTTATTTTCAGATAGCAGGAACAATGCAAGCGAGTTGTTCACCATGCATGTCAGTAGGAGAGGAAAAAAATAATTAGCTTTACTTTGAAATTATCGGTTCAGAGCCAAATCCTTGGGCTTACGAACAGTCCTCTGTATCCAAATGGTTGCAGTTTAACATTTTGTATAATGAACCTTTGGTTTCAGATAGCATAATTTTACTACTGGTTTTAATATGGAACAACTCCAAACAGAAGGTTTTGATAGATCAGACTAGCAGGGTAAAAAAAAAAAAAAGGATCATTTGATGCAAAACAATCAAACCTTTGAAAAGAGGAGTTAGTATTCTGCTAATAGCAAGAGCAAGGAGACATATTAAAGAGGGTTTCATACCAAATAATTTTGATAGCTTTCCTGAGTTTCAGTTTTTGTATATTTCATTTCTAATATTCCTCATAAAACACTCGCTTTTAAAAGTGCAAAACAATATTTAATCATTTTTCTCAAATAGAAATCATCACCCAGCAATTTATTCACATACAATATCAACCAAAACCCAAATGTCACATTCTCTTGGCTATTTTGACCAGACGCAGGGGCCATTGTCCACAGTTCATACGCATGTAGCCAAAAAAAAAAAAAAAAAAAAAAAAACCTAGTATCTAGCATTCTCAGTCTGAAGTTCAATCTACATTAAATCATCACTCATGGATCCTACAGACATTTTACAGCCCAAAATACATTCCTGGGCAAAAAAAAAAATGGGCCATACCCAAAATTGCAAAACATTAAGCGTTTTATAGTCTTAACAGAAAATAACTGGTCAGCAAATTAGCAAGAATTAAAGAAATAGATAAATTCACTTAGTATGGGACAGCTTTTCCCTTTGATTTCCTTAAACGTTTACACAATGTCTTGTGGGTAAACTTGCAGTCAGCTTTTTACAGAAAGAAGAGTCAATGTTGTTCCATTCATTGTCAACGGTTTCAAGCAGCTTAAGGTGAAAAACATTTTCTGGTTAGTTGGTGTATGAATTTTATATCAGTTAAATCTATATGACGTACTTAACGCCGCCCCCCCCAACAGTTCACTGAAGCCATGAGCAGTGATGGCCAAATGGTGACAGAGGTCGCAGGACTCAGGAATTATCTGACCAATGATGTTGTTGTTAAGACCATTAAAAGCTTAATATTTTGTAATTTGGATTTGGCCCCTTGAACACCAACAATGTACAGCATACAACAATGATTCCTTTAGTAAAATGGGCCGAAACCAGACAAAGCGAGAATAAATCGGATTAAGAGACAAGGTGCCTAGGAACCCATGTGGATGTTAGTTCCGACTAACACAAACATCTCCCAAAATGGCCGTCCGAGCAGGGCCCGGTTTCAATCACACATACAGTTATTTTTAGCCAATTCAACACTGGCTTGACCAGTTTAAAGACAAATAGTACTCGGTTAGTACACCCTAAAGTACCACATTTTGTTCAAAAGGCAAGATGCCACACATGTACAGACTGATATGTATTGTAGTTATACGATGACGCACTGACACATCATAACATTAGACTTCGTATACTGAACACACAACAACGGTGTCTCACTTCATATCAACCTGAAGGCCGGCAATAGGTTAAGAAAACACACCCCAAGTCATCCATGACGCACACACCAGTGACTCTCATTTGTCACATACAGGCCTGCTAAAACACAAAAAGTACAGAGAGAAGCAACACGAGTTATGAAAGGGGAAAAAAAAATCCTCAAATTCCCACACTAGACCTCACGGTCTTGATTTCTGTGAATGTCACCATGGATTCATGTAAGAAGGCAACAAACTATACCCATCCATGAGTCACAACACCACTTCAGACAACATTAACAACCAATATCTCCCATGTATCACACTGCAGTCCGCACAATGCTTGAGGAAAGAAATTATTAAATGACTGAAGACAAATGCAATTTAACAACAATTACAATATGTATACAAGATTAAAGGCAATTATGTTGAATCTGGCAGGTGACCTATTCTTCCTAAACATATAGCATTTCTCTAAATCATCCAGAAACAGGCAAAACACCCAGAAACAAATCCTGGCTGCTTCATTAAAGGAAAACAACCATTTACTAGTGATGAGACAAATGATGCTTTGATACCCGTGGTGTATAGGAGTATCCCAAAATTACCAATCAATGCTGGCTGACTGGCAGCTGAAGATACTCTTAGCCACCACGGGCTTTGAAGTCTCATTTAGTGCCAGCACTGATCAGCTAGGGATACACCCGCCTACCACGGGCTTTGAAGCCTCATTTAGTGCCAGCACTGATCAGCTAGGGATACACCCGCCTACCACGGGCTTTGAAGCCTCATTTAGTGCCAGCACTGATCAGCTAGGGATACTCCCTCCTACCACAGGCTTTGAAGCCTCATTTAGTGCCAGCACTGATCAGCTAGGGATACTCCCTCCTACCACGGGCTTTGAAGCCTCATTTAGTGCCAGCACTGATCAGCTAGGGATACTCCCTCCTACCACGGGCTTTGAAGCCTCATTTAGTGCCAGCACTAATCAGCTAGGGATACTCCCACGTACGGATTTTGAAGCCTCATTTAGCCCCAGCCTTGACTGGCACTTCGGGATACCGTCACCCGGGCTTCGAAGCCTCATTTAGCCCCAGCCTTGATTGGCACTTCGGGATACCGTCACACCCCCCCGGGCTTCGAAGCCTCATTTAGCCCCAGCCTTCATGGGCACTTCGGGATACCGTCACCCCCCCCCGGACTTGAAGCCTCACTTGTCCCTTCACTACCTTTACACCGGAGACTGCTGGCATCTGACAGACACCTGTCATTATAAGACTACAGGTACACGTTTCAGGAAGACACCAAACACCAAGTATTTAAACGAAACGCCCATCTAAGCATGGAAACGCCACGTTTTAGGGCTCTTTCTCGCATGTATTAAAATATATCAACGGCACATTATTACGGCTCAGCTGCGATAACTGGAACGCCGCGTTTCCATATTAGGTTAAGTGAAACATTGAATCATATAAAAGTGTCAGCTCAACTACATCTGGCGTTACACGTCTAAACACTCCTGGGCATTACAGTAAATGAAAAAGGAGCAGAAACGGTGCTTAATTAAGCCAAGCTGGTCACTGGTAAACCCAGTCAAAGTGCTGCCGAGTTCAAGCCCCGTCCCACAGCGGTCGGACCAGGCTGTTCAACACGAAGCCGCAGTCGGAGCTCCGAACCCTGCGCTGGGGGGGGGGTACACTCACGTTTGATGGCGTTGATGAGGCTCTTGCCGTCCTTGTACAGCTCTTTGATGAACCTGTTGGTCTTGTCCAGCTCCGCTTCGTGAGCCTTTATGCGCTCCCTGAAGGACGGGCTGTCCAGGTAACACTCGCTGAACTCCAGCGGCTGCAACCCCATGGCTCTACACTGGCGGACCGCGGGAGACCGAGTCAGACCTGATTAAAGTTAGCAGCGGCGTTAACTCCGCTTATTCTCCGTACCAAATCCTACCCCCAAACTGGCGCATTACTTTGTTAAACAAACGAGCACTTAAAGTTGAATAAGCTTTTTTTTTTCTTTTTTTTTTTTTAATTAATAATAAAAAAAAAAAAACCGGACAGCTTTCTAACCGCGAGCCCGTCTCGCGCAACTCCGCCCGCGCCCTCCAGAGCCTCGCTGATCTTCGGTGGAGGGGAGGGGCGCGCCAGCCGGCCGTCCAGGCCCCGCCCCCGGACCTGGGCGTGGCCTCCTCCTATTGGTTCCTGCGAGAAACGCCACTCTGCTCAAGCTATCTTCTTTAATCCCGCAGCCTGTTGCTTTAGTCCAGTTTAAGTCATCTCGTATGTGTTAGAGCAGCGGTATTAAATGCTTCGCTGGGTTGTTTAGCGCACCTGCGTAACCCTGGAATTAAATGCAAACGCGGCTCTTCGGGAAATAAAAACATGTCTACTCAAAAAACTATGACTTCGCCAAATTTGCTTCGAGATTTATTGGTAATGTACGCGTATCAACTGTATGGGGACACGGGGGTCACTACGACGTTCGGTACCGTTTTAACTGGAAAGCGAGCTCCGGAACCCTAAGGCAGCGCGTCGCTGATTCCAACCGGACGTATTTGGAAGACGGACCGAACACAACGCGTAGCGTTACCCAGGGATGCTGTGATCTGTACTTCATTTTAACGTGTATTATTAATGAAATAATTGGTCAGGAATGCTTTAAAACGTCGATACCTAAAGAACTATAATCGAAGTTGACCAGCAAGCGCACCAGTGAAAACTGAAGTAAGTATCTGAAACAGTTTAGAAGCATGTGCAGAACTTCGTATTGAAATTTTGAGCACGTAAAATTCTAACAGTAGACCCAAGGTGTTGTTTTAAGGCTATGCTGATTGCTTCAAATGCCGCGCTACCTGTCATCGTCTGGATTACTCAGCTGGCTTCTTACTACTTGTTGTGTAGTTGTCAGTATATGGAGTTTCACTTTTCCCATTCTTAGCCATGCAAATTTACGGCATCGAGGCTTCCAGCTTAGCGCTGATGGTACAAGGCGAAGCATTTCCTTTTTAGAATATTAGCATGTTGGAATTTTGTTCTAGGTAACGTCTCAGACACCCTTAATGCTCGTATCTTTAACTGGGAGTCATCCACCTTTATAGGTATCACTGCTTTGCTGCATACTGAACATCACGTGTTGAGCATTAAAGTCGTTTATTCTATGCAGTGATAGTAGATTAAATGTCAGGAGGACGTTTTTCGTGGCAAGTCTGGGCGTTCCTTTGGTTGCTTAATATTATAACGTTTAACAAGTCTTCTTTCAGCGGTATTTAAGCATAACTAACATTTTGGCTGTGCCTATGTCTGACCATGTTTCTGCTAGGAATGCCGAATGCAACCACACGACCTAAACGAGTGAGGAGAAGCAGGAGGACACCGAGAGATGACCCAGCCAGAAACGAGCTTGTGTGGAGGTCACTGGAGAGCGCCCAGCAGTGTCGACTCAACCAGGACTACGGGACCGCGTTCGTCCACTATCTGTTAGCACTTAACCTGGCCCCGGGTCTGAAGGACTATGCGAGGGTAAGAAAGAGCACTTAAGTAAATCTTAGTATGTGTCCTACCTGTTAGAATGGGACCAGCATGATAAATGTAAAGGGTCGGGTTTGACTATCAGGAACCGTCCTGCTGTGCCTGTAAATGAGGCATTGAGTCAGAAGGGCTTTACTGGACCTCCAGCTGGGGCACTCTATGGTCTCCGGAGCGCTAATAAATAACAGAACCTGTGGCATTTCCAAAAGTCATACTATGTATGCAGCCCACAGGGCATAAAAAGCGGGGTCTTCCACAGGAGTCCTTCCGGGCCACCCTCTTCAAATGGACTGAAGAGCTGGATTCTCTCGGCCGTGTACAGGACCTCTTTGACTGCTACGAACAAGCCCTGGAGCTTTTTCCCGCTGATGAGGTCATTGTCAACAGCATGGGCGAGCACCTGTTCAGGTATGACGTACCATTCATCATCCATGACCGTGTATCCAGCTTGGGGTCAGGGTGGACCTGGAGCTTATCGAGATAAACATGAGGTAGGGGACACCATGGATAGGATGCCAGTGCATCTCAGAGCCCACACTATAGGCAAATTGGAGTCTCCAGTTCACTTAGGTATATGGTTTTGGCCTCCTGGAGTACCTCACACTATAAGAATTGAACCACCATCTCTGGAATTACGAGGCTACTTACTGAGTGACCATATTGCCCCATGGTTTCAGATTAGCGTAAAAATAATTTAGTAGTTTCTCATATTGAACATGTTTGGGTCATTGTAACGTTCATTTTCAGGTTTTGTATAATTACTTAATGTGGTTGTCTTTTAAAGATTTGGAATGTGAGCTATTTGACAATGTAGGCATTATCGGCATGTTTAATCCCAGAATGGGCTTCCGGGATGAGGCCGCAAGCCACTTCCACAAGGCCCTGAAGCTGAGGCCTGACTTCACCGAAGCCAAAGAGAACTTCTACCGGGCAGCAAACTGGCTGGTGGAGCGCTGGCACTTCCTGATGCTGAATGACCGCCGGAGAAACCAGAAGTACCAGCAGGCCATACGCAAGGCAGTGCAGTCTGGCTGCAGCACAGTGCTGGACATCGGCACTGGCACAGGGATCCTGGGGTAAAGCCCCTGAATTGACGCCTGCACATGACTCGGGGCACCAGGCAGTGTAGTCCTTAAGGGCGGAGCTTGCTACAGTAAACCACCCCACATGTGCAAGTCAGTCAGTTGAACTCGATGGAAGCCACACTGGACTGGATAGAGGCACACATACTGTACATGTAATGAAAATGGTAATGGTAATTGTAATGGTAATTGTCTTAGGGACTTTTCTTACTGTGCGTCGCATTTGTTTACTGCGGGATCGGCTTGACAATATACATAAATAAACCTTGTGCGTGCTCAGGATGTGCGCCAAGCAGGCGGGGGCTGCCGCGGTGTACGCCTGTGAACTGTCGAAGACCATGTACGAGCTGGCGTGCGAGGTGGTCTCCGCCAATGGCATGAACGGGACCATCAAGATCCTGCACATGAAGTCTCTAGAGATGGAAATCCCCAAAGACATCCCAGAAAGGTGCACCCGCTAGCCCCAGCTCTCAGGTACTACGCCCTGTTTTAAATGCAAGGGGGGACTTCACAAAGTTCTGTGTTGGTTCTGTGCGAAGGGTCTCGCTGGTGGTCACGGAAACGGTGGACGCAGGTCTCTTCGGCGAGGGGATTATCGAGAGCTTAATCCATGCCTGGAACCACCTGCTGCTGCCCCCCAAGGTAACACGTGTGTGGCATGGGTAATTCTGCATGCCTCACTCCAGCCAATTCTTGGGGATGCCGACACAGGTGACACAGCTCAGCTAAAGAAATAAGCCTTTTAGGGAAGCAAGAAATTTTCCTAAAAAATAAAATATCAAGACAGTGCCTTGAACAAATTTCAGTCAAATGACGGTAATGAGCATCGTGATTGACTGACATTTTAATATAAACTATTAATTATTCTTTTTCATGAACCCATTCTTAATGAAGGTATTAATATTTGATTAAAGATCAAATTAAACTAACGTTTGTAGTGGCCATAATCACCATAACAAATAGTGACATCTAGTGGCTGAACACATTATTGCAGTTTGTGGAGTACACATGATCCATACAGCCCCCTTTGGTTTATGGAATCCACATGATTCATGCCGCCGCCCCCTACAGAGCCCACTGGAACCATCCAGCAGCCCAGTGTTGACTGGCCGGGTCATCCCTGCGGGGGCCACAGTTTTTGGGATGGCTGTGGAATGCCCAGAGATCCGCAGGCACCACAGGTGAGCTTCACCAGGACATATATAGTAATCCTGTTTGATCTTGGGTGTATGCCAGAGTTGGTGTCCTACCCATGTGTCCAGACCGCTCCTGTCAGTCTCCATTTTTCCCCCGTCTCTCGCCAGGGTGTGTGTGCCTGAGGTGGGGGGGCTCTCCCTGTCTGCGGTGGGCCATCTCCACAGTCCGGTCAGCTGCTCACTGGATGCCGACGACTCCGCTGAGCCCTACACCACCGAGCGTCTCAGCCAGGTGCCCGGTGGGTACACCCCGCTGACCGACGCCTTCCGGGCACTGGACATTGACTTCAACAGCCTGCAGGTAAGGTTCGGTCGGGTTAAAGCCTGCTAGGCATCACCAAGGCGTAGAACAGGCACACCCGGACCCAATGAGAAGTCTCCCAAATGCAGGAAGCCTTTACCTCCATACACAGAGGACGTCAGTCCTGCCACCTCTGACAATGCCAGTCTGTTGTGGTTTAGCCATCCTGGCCTGCTTACTCACCTGAACATCTCTGCTTCTCATTTCTGTGCTCATGGTCGGCTCCACCTGGCGGTATTTTGGATCTAGGAGCTGGAGGGGCTGAGTTCCCGGGAGGTAAGCCTGTTCCACCTACCTGTTACCCACGACGGCATGCTGGATGCCCTAGCTGTGTGGTTCCAGCTGCACCTGGATGAGGAGACCAGCCTCTCCACGGGTCCCCAGGAGAACACCTGCTGGGAGCAGGCAGTCTACCCCCTGCAGCATGCCTGTGGTGAGTGCCAGGTAACGTGCTGCCCCCACCAAACCTGCACTGGGCCCAGCACGTCACAGCACACTTGGTGAAACCCTGTGGACATGAAAATAAACACTTACAATCATTCTGATGTTTCAAACCATTCCGTAAACTCAATATAATCATCAGATATTTAAATGTAAAACCCACCAGTTAGAGAGAAATCAGATGTTTAGAGATCTCAGGAAGCAGCACCCCCCCCAACCTGTGGGGTTGAACTACTAACCTTTATCAATGTCATGATTCAGCAGCAGGAAAAACCGAGCTGTTGACTTGAAACGGTTCCCCCAACCGGTGTGACAGCACAGATGACACACAACACCACCCAAAATGGTGACTGCAACCACCTGTCACATGCAGTGTCGACAGAATCAGAACAATCAACATGACACGTAGATTCCCTTACACCCGAGACAATGCCTACAGTGATTCAGACACAGCACTTCCTGTTATACAAATTCATCCTTCCGTACACGGAGGACAAGAGCTTTTCTTGTGGCACCCTCTACATGAAGGGAGTAGTAGTGCCGGTACCCTATTTAATGGCTGGAACCATGAATAAACTGAAATAAGCTGCTTTTGTATCAGAAGAATTTATACATTTATATTTTTCTTGATAGCAAGTATAAAATGTAGGTATACTTGACACACTCCAACCATCTTCCAGTGTAGTCAGGTTTGGGGTCTGGTCTGGTCTGATGTGTGTCTCAGGCAGCTTAGGGCTGGGCTACACTCTGGACAGAGATATGGTTTGCTCAACATGGAGAGAACATGCAAATTCAACGCAAACACAGAGAGGCACGAATGGAATCCCAAAAAGATGGAGGTGCGATGCAACTATGCTACCTGCTGTCCGTTAGTGTGATATGCATCGTTTCTCTCTCTTCTCCTACCCCCCCCCAGAATTCTACCTGAAAGCTGGTGATGAGTTGGTTGTGGAGGTTTCCTGTAGGGATGCCTACCTGAGGGTCCATGCCGTTGCCGTGGTGAGAGGTGGGGTCACGACCAGCCTGGGCGACCTGGCATCCGGCCCCACATCCGGGCCATCCCCCAGCACAGAGGCTGAGCTGTGCAGCGCACTAGCCTGCCTCAAGACTGGCCGGGAGGTGGCCGAGCACACGTGCATTCTGGAGAGTTCAGAGATAGCCCTGCTCAACAATGTGCAGTACCACCAGGGCTACAGAAGGGCATTAGGGAAGTTACTGTCAGCTCTGCGGGCCAGCCAGCAGTCGCAGGAGAGCCCAGAACCCCTGTATGTGCTGGACGTCTCCGAGGGTTTCTCGGTGCTGCCTCTGCTGGCCGCCGAGCAGGGCACGGTGACGGCCTACAGCTCCGTGGAGAAGGAGCAGCACCAAACCGTGCTGAGGCGGCTGGCCAAGGGGAACGGCCTGCGGCCGGACGCAGTGCAATTCTGGCTGGGTCGCGCCAATGACGAGAAGCCGGACGCTGCCGTGCTGCAGAGGCCGACTTCGAAGAAGCTGTGGAGTGCCATCGTGCTGGACTGCGTGGAGACCTGCGGCCTCCTCCGACAGAAGCTGATGGAGAAAGCTACCCTGGCCAGGTCTGTGAGCAAATCTGTCTGGAGATCTATCAGACATCACAGAATGGTGTTCTCCTGCTAACCTTAACCATAATACTAGCAGGCCACAAGTGGTCCTTGTGCTAAGAAATGGAGCGTTTCTCCAAAAGCTAACATTTGTAGGCCTTAGTCATCATGTCCTGACACAGAAGCTTGAATTATCTCCTGACTTCTTAGAACCAAACAATTATATCAGCTACAAACCCATCCATCATCTTCAAACTGCTTGTCCTGTTGTTGTATGTATAATTCACGAATACTAAAATCAGATACATCATCGTATTCCAGGTGCCTTCTGGAGGATGGCGGGCGGCTCTTTCCAGAACGGATCGTGATGTACGGGCAGCTGGTGGAGTCAGACGCACTGTTGCAGGAGAGCGCCGTCCAGGGCCGTGAGCCAACGCTGGGATTCAACATCGCACCCTTCATCAACCAATTCACGGTGCATGCTGGACCCAACCTAGCCAAAGTCCAAGTATTTGTCTAGGTTGTTTTGTCACCATCAGTGTTCTGGAAAAAGCCTCGTTCTTTCGTCATGTTTGCGTTCCACTGCAGTCTTCCCATGCCTTTTCCCAGCAACCCGTGAGACCGTGGCTCGTTTCAGCAGATGTTGTCTTTTTGGGACCGTTCTCAGAATAGGGCAGTTTACCAGCAGAATGAATCGCTGCGGCGTAGCTTAAACCCGAGGGAATTTCCCTCTGACTTTGAGGGGTTGTATGAATAGCCAGAAATGCTCTGAAGCTTAAAAATTCATACGAAAGTGAATAAGTGACAATGTAGTGAAAAATGCAGTGGATTTTCCCAAAAGGATTCTCTGCTTCCTTGGCCCCGATCGAAAAACACAGAGCTGCCACTAGGGGGGCGTCGGACGTGCATTTAGCCACGGAAAGCCCTGTGCTGACTGACGCGGTGTTCTCCGTCCAGGTGCCTGTACACGTGTTCCTGGACTTCTCCACGCTCCGCTGCAAACACCTGAGTCAGCCCACTGAGCTGTTCGTGCTTGACCTCATGAACTCCAGTACCAGCCACACAAGCCAAGAGGTGAAGGTGAGAGGCGACACAACAAATGAGCTGCCCATTAGCTGCTGAATTAGCAACTCTTGTTTTTCTGTCGAACAACTTTGACATTACACAACATCATCCGCAACGAATGTTTTTGTCTCGTTTCTGTTATTAGATGTCTGTTTATCTGATATTTAACTGTCCATCCCTTTGGTGGGTCACAGGTACAGACCACCTCTGCGGGCAGGCTGACCGCCATCCCGTTCTGGTACCAGGTGCACCTGGACGATGAGGTCAGTATGAGCACCTACAGCGCGTACTCCCACTGGAAGCAGGCCGCCATGGTCCTGCAGCAGCCCGTGGTGGTTGGTGAGCGAGAAATGGTGCGCCTGACCGTGCAAGTGCACAAGAACAGCCTGTCCATCACTGTGAGGAAAGAGGAGGAGCCAGTGACTGGCCCCGCCCAGCCCAACAGTTAAAGCACACCTTCAGTGTTCAAAGCCCAATCTATATAGACATGTGACCACTGGCCAAAAAAAAAAGGTAGCAGTAAGATGTGCATTTTGTATATCCTGGCTAGTAGGTCCTTGGAGAAACATCTGTGATGTTCTGGGTAATTATGTTTATAGTTGCCAAAATGTGTATAGTTTATGATGTCTGTTTATTTTGCCAGACAAAAAATGTCAGAAGTCTGATTCTATCATGTATAGAACTCATCTAAACAAGGTGTGGGAAAGATGCTTCTGCTTTCTTTATGGTGTTGGAAGGCTGTGTCCTGCTGGAGCTCTTCTGTGGTGCACAGACATAATTTGTGAACAGTAAGAATGGCTCTATGGCAACCGTTATAGTAACACAAAATAAGAGGTGGGGAATGTTTCAGCTATATTTTTTGGCTTGCGGTAAAAAGAATCACAAATAGGCATGTTCCCATCTCCTTCAGAGGTAGGAGAACCACTCATTCTGGTACATGTTGACAGAAATGGGTTACTATGGAAACCTGGGTAATCAGAATCCCCGAGTGATATTTACACAAGCGCATCATCATACTTCCAAAACACCAAAGGAAAACCTGTGCCTCGAGTTGTACAAGACAATCAACCAGCTGCAGAGATGAAGTCACAACCTCGGCCATACTGAGGAATCACGGGCTAATGTGCCCGATTTAAAAATCCAGGCTTAAAATGATGATTACACACACGTTTAGATGACCTTCATACCTTTAGCGCAAGAAAGCAGTTTAAAATTAGATGAGCGAATCTTAACTGAGTAACAGAAACTGCCACTTAAATGGCCTCTCACCAAGACACTAAATGTGACAGTTTCATAAATTTAATGTTCCTGAGCATGTGAAAGTGTATACCACACAAAGTATTACCAAAAGAAACCAAAACCACTCCACAGAATGGGCATTTCTCCGAATGAGGAAAAAAGACAAATCTGCTGTAATCTGCTTTCAGTTAAGGCTCCATATCCATGTCACATGACAAAAAGCGACAGACCGTTTAAAAGACTATTTAACAAAAAAAAAACCGAGTAAGGATGAAAGCAAGGAAATCCAAACAGGATCCTGGACGTTTGATCGTTAGTCTTCACCTTCCATAAAAGGACATAACAGTACTTGTTTTTGCCATTTTCCATTACTGGAAAAAAATGCAGGTCGAGTAAAACAAGTTAAAGGGTTAACCGTGCTTGTTGACACAAAGTCTGGTCTTTGTGGCGAGGTGAAGTGATTCCCAGTAACCTCTCACGTAAATAAATTAAAAACCCTAGTAAATTTTAAATACCAAGTCAGGCAGAACATTCCTGCCCAATCTCACGTCCAGCAGAACACGGAAAACTTGTACTCCCTAGGCACGTACATGAATAGGAAACTAAACGGGCAGTAAGGGCGGTCTTGATAGTGTCGTAAAGGGTGCTTAAGCCATTTGGCTCTTCAAATCGTTTCTTAGGGGATTATTAAAAATTATTTAGCTTCACAAGTAAGAAGAAAGGAGCTTGAAGCCACAGGTGACATACTGGGTGATTTTATAAGAGTTAATAACCAGGTTTAACATTCAAAAAGCTGTCCGATGAGTCACTGCTGTATGGACGTCACCATATGAAATCAGTGTTTTATGGTCGAAGAGCTATAAAGTTAGCCATTTTGGTCAAGTAAAATCACTAGGATAATATACGGGGAGCAAGCACGTCTTTGCACGTGACGCCCCATGCAAGCAAACGGCTGGCTAGGAAACGGCATCACCGTCTGAGAGGCATCTCGTGTCCCGAGGCGGTGGGTTTGACTTGGCGTCATCCTGGCCAAACTCCACCACTTCCAGCAGGGACTGGGGCGTCACCGTGCGCCCCAGGCCGCAGTAGTGGCCCGCAGGAGGTGGGGCCTCAGTGTCAGGTTCCTGGGTCCCAGCCATCAGTAGGGACCTCTGCTCGCCTTCCTCCTGCTCCACCTCGAAGTATGCATTTCGGGGTCGTCCGAGGACTGTCCTCCCTGTCGGATACGTTGACAAGAACAGCAAGTCCAGCAGCTGAAACACTCAAGAACCGAACCTATCAGCCTACACAAGTGTTTCTCAGCCGGTGGTCCACAGACTCCTAGTGGTCTACGCCATAATTGCAGGGGCGCCGTGAAATGTATGTATATATCAGGTGAGGTTCCTTGAGGATGTGATGGGGGTCCAGTGCTCAAAAAAGGCTGAGAGCCAATGGTCTACTACATCTACACCAGTTGTCTGCAGACTAGGAGTAAAAATATTCTTGCCTGCAAAAACGGGCCGAACGGTAAAAGTGTGGTTCCCCTGTCCTACATGAACCTGCCTTACACCGGCAGAAGGTAACAATGAGCCCTCACACTCCTGAATTCAGAACGATGCGTAACAGAAGTTGTACAAGTAGCTAAAGTTGTGAGACGCTTTGGATAAACAATGCAATTCTAATAAAAGGCCAGGGAGGGTGTTTCATCCTCCTTGGCGTGGACTCGGTCGCTTTGGGAGCTCACCAACATTGCGCACTTGCTCTGATATGTCGTCCCTGACGTCTGAGATGTCCCACATGGCCATGAAGGAGTCCAAGCAGGAGATCTCCCCGCTGTCCTGAACGTACGGCTTGTAGCTGAAGGTGAAGTAGTGGGCGATGGCAGCCAGAAACATCTCCACACAGATGATGAAATCCTGGAATGGAGAGAAGACAACGAAACCCTATCAGTCTGCTTACTGTACCTGCCATTAGGAGACACGTTGAATATTCATGTTAATATGGTCATCTTTTGGCCATAACCCTCGATGTTGGCTATGCTGGTTCTTGCCTGATGGTGAACTTACCTGCAGACCAGTAGCTACCGCTTCTACGCTGTCCCAGTCCCAGGTATGAGACTCTGAAATCACTCCCACCTTCACAAGAAAAGCAATACACACAGCTTGCCTGAAAGAAAAAAAAAAAAACACAATAATCAACAGAGAGATATTCACCATATTAATCAGTTACCAGTGTGTAGACACTGCTTTCACTACAGACATGCATCAAATCACATTCTCGAAATGGTCCATCTAAGACGACAGCGCTATCCAAAAAAACCAAATGCCAAATCCAAAGCAGCTGACATCATCAGCCTTGTGGAACTTACCAGAAAGACACAAACACCACAAGCTTCACGCACAGGAACTTGCCAACAGGATGGATGGGGCGCAGCTCCTCGCGCAGGGCTTTGTAGAACAGCACTAGACAGTACATGGCGAACTGGGGTGGGGGGGAGACAGCCATTACAGCACACACGCTTCTGAGGGTTAATGCTGGGTACCAATATGAACCGACATAACCCCCTCCCTCCGTGCTGACGCGAGTATCACGCAAGTCAAGAGCTTCAGGGGTGAAGGATCTACGCTCATACCCTTTATGGAGTAAACACATTCAGCTAGACGAGTAAATGCCCTCCATAAAAGCATGGGATAAATTACTGCCCATCATTAGGCAGAGGGAGGTCTAAATATCAAACATCTTACACCAAATGAGCACAACTGCTGAAGCAACACTTTTGCAAAGCACTGAGAACTTCAGATTAGCAAAGCTGTAAGATCAGCAAATGGACCACAACTGAGGTCCGTACTGCACGGTAGGTGGGAGTATCCCGAAATAGCCAATCAATCCTGGTGCTCAATGAGACTTCAAAACCTGTGGTGGTTGGGAGCATCCCAAACTACCAGTCAATGCTAAACATAACCTCATTTGTCCTTTCACTATGTTCTAAACTTTGAGGCCCTTTCATATGGACAGTTCACTCAACTCACTGATTTGAGTCACTGAATTCTTAAGTGGAACGACAACTGAAAGCCAAGGAAAACTGGAGTGGAAGACGTACCAGCTGTGATAAATTGTTGAAGATGACCAAGTAAGTCCATGCATTTTTCCAGCTGAAGTTTCCTTCGTCATACACGTTACACAGCTGGCAAATTCTGGTAGGATTAAAACAAAAAATTATACACCGGTGTTCACAATGCTAAAGAATCCACACTTTCTTAATACATCCTTCATAACTAGAAATTCTAAAAATACTAAAAATGAATCATCCAAAGGAAGTTTGACATTCTGGGTTCTCTACTTTGCAGGGACGAGCTATCCATCCTCCATAAAACGCTTATCCAGTGCAGGGTTATGGTGTTAGCTTGGAGCCTCTCCCAAGAAGCACTGGGCACAATGCAAGGGAAAAACATCATATTCTCATATGTCTTATGTCTCGTGATTTGAGTCAAATGATATCAGCGTTGGATGGATGGACACCAGTCAATTACACAAAGATCACACAGCATGGAAGAGCTGGTCAGCTGCATGTTTTTGGACAGTGGGAAGAGAACCCAGGTAACCACATCTTCTTCAAATGCTTAAGGGTGTCGTCCTTAACAATGCACACTTAACACTACCAGAAATATGAAAATCAACAGCAAGAACTGGTGAAACGTTCCCCAAAGACAGCGTCGCATCGACGCGGGGGGTGCTTACAGAGCTACGATCGTGGTGACGGGCCGGACGACGGTGTACTGCAACACTCCCAGCTTACACCTCAACAGCAACACCCTGTGGAAATTCACAAGACAGGTGAGGGGATCCGCTCAAGGAAACGAGAGAGAGGAGATGGAAACGGAGGCCTAATCAGAGAAGAACTCACTCCCCCATGGGCCAAGGCGGGCAGCAGCAGAGTGGGGGCAGGTGCCTCTGCTGTTCCTGTGCTTCCATCATCAGCACCAGGCTGGGGTACTGGCGACTCAGGTAGTTCAGCAGGAAGGTCATGAAGTTATAGATGACGAAGGCCTCGTAACACTCCCTGCACGTGTCCACGTAGATGGCGATGCTGGGGTACTTCAGCGCCACCCACTGCAAGCAGAAACGCACAGTCCTCCTAGCCTGGGGAGCTTCATGACTCGCAGTAAAGTGTCCACATCGATATCCAGCCAAGTGGAAATGAAGTCAAAGGCCAATATGATCACTATAGTATGACCAACATTTTTTAATGGATAACTCATTACGAATGTCTCACCTGTTTTACGAACAAATGCCTGGCATTTACCATAGTTTCCACCCTAAAATTTTAAAAAACATACCTCTTTAAACAGGTAAGCGCACAGTGATCACGGCAGCCAGGGGTTTTAACACTCTGTTTCGTCCGTCATACGAGTTAGCATGTCGATGTAGGGAAGCACATGACCCTTCACATACACGGTATGCCTGTATCCTTGTAATATTTCAGTTCATTCACACATGTGCTCGAGCGTGTGCTCTAGTGCCGGCGGACCATGATCCCGAAGTCCATCTCCAAATGCTCAGAGTAAGTCACACCTTGCATGGATGGCCAGCCCATCAGTTTATTTGAAATGGTAAATTTAAACTTCAAGTTTAAGTTGTGGATACTGCTTCAAAAAGCGAAAAACAGGCCTAGAATGTGCTTTTCTCTAATATTACTCTCAAATTAAATTAGGGACCCTTGGTCTTGTGACTTCAATTTATACTACCACAGAAACAACGCAGACATTTAAACGCTAAATGCTCCGTCATCATTACAGGACAAGACCTCTTAGAAACGGTGCTGAGTATTTGTCATTTAGCCAAAAAAGAATAAGGGATAACAACTCACAGGAGAAACACTCCCACAGTTTGCAACATTTGAATGAAAGGTTATAAAATCTTGAAGAGTCACTTACACTGTCTAAACTGTATATCGGAACCATCCATAATATCCTGCCAAAAAGAAAACAATATTTTTGTGCAACCAGTGGGCACACTGGTAAGTTATAGAGATACAATTACTACCATAACCACATCAAAGTACACACAAATAATAATAATAATACTTTCTTATGTCTAATAGCTCGTGACTGGGGTCATGTGACAGCAGATGAAGAGACTTACCTGATGATAGGCTTCTGCAGCTCAGGCTGAGTATAGTGCACGAGGTGTTGCAGGATCCCCCACAGAGATATGGGTATGGTCATAAACACAAATATGGCAGCGATGAACCAAGCCTTGTTGTGGACGCCGACCTGAAAGCAAGACAGCAGCGCGTAGTGATGGGGGGGGGGAAGGGGCTGACCAGAAGAGTGAACTTTTCATAAGATCTCATTTATGGGGG
>JAACJT020000029.1:105208-132798 GCA_009936485.2 Gymnarchus niloticus
GGGAGGGGGGGAGGATGGGGGGGAAAGGAGAGTGGGGGGACGGGAGGGGGGGGGGGAGGGGGGGGGTTTAATGCATATGGGTGCGTGACTCGACCTGCTCCGAGCTGGAACTCACCTCGGATTTCTGCACCTCCCAGATGCACAGCGGCAGCACCACCGGCAGTGACAGCAAGTACAGAAGTACAGCCAGTGGCCGGATCCATCGCCTCCAGGTCCCGCAAGAGCAGGGCATCTTTCCCCGGCACTCCGAACCTAAGGCACCCGGCGGCTCAGTTCAGGGCTCCTCTTGAACTGATCCCATATAAAAGTCAGCGTCATAACACACATTATTTTAGCGTTTTATACAACATAAAC
The DNA here is from genome assembly GCA_009936485.2 of Gymnarchus niloticus. Classification (NCBI taxonomy): domain Eukaryota; kingdom Metazoa; phylum Chordata; class Actinopteri; order Osteoglossiformes; family Gymnarchidae; genus Gymnarchus; species Gymnarchus niloticus. The sequence continues at coordinate 105,563 of JAACJT020000029.1, forward strand.
ATGACGTCCGTCAGACTTATACATCACTTTCCCTAAGTTACGTTTTTAAAAAAAAAAACGGAAAAAAATGCACACACCTCTCCGGTGTTATCTACGACGTGGCGACATATATATAAATAACGTGTCGTCCGTCATAGTAAATATTAGATTACGTCACAAAGCACTTCGGTGAAGAATCTGACGGCTCGGTCACGTGGCACGTAACTTTTTCCCCTCTTCCTTCCATGTCACTCATTTCCTGTCGGCGCTGCCCTCGTGACGGGAGAACCGTGAGAGCCCGCCCACTCGGCACTCTCATTGGATAAATTTAAAACGCCTGGCGCTGAATCGCTCTCCCATTGCAGAGTCTTCTTGTCAATCACAATTAAATAGCCTTTCATTGTATTTTTTTTTTTTTTTTTTTTTTTTTACTTTAACAAAATTTGTAGTTTTGGGTCATTATTTAGTCCTTCGTCATGTCCTGATGTTCTTGAGAAAATGAACAACGTTGTTATGGTATATAACACTGTCGAAGTATTTTCATATCGTTTAAAATCTGTCTTTTCTAAGTCCAAAGTTTCCCAGTCAAATGGACAAATGGCATTATGTGGCAGATTATGAAGCGTTTTCGCTTATATTATCTATTGCTAAGGAAATGCCTCTTCATCTTTTTTCAGAAAACAGAAATCCTCCGAAACCTTTTTCACTTTTCTTCCACGCCCACATTAAGAGGCTGGAAGACACAAAACTGAAGCCGAAAAACTGGTGTCACCACTAGATGGCGGTATAAATCAGTAATTCAGACACGGGCATCAATTGGTCAGTTTATAATGTATGTGGCGCTAATCAGGTTTATTATTGCCAAGTACGTATGTATGGTCCCATGGACAAGTGGGCTAACCCGCAATTTTTTTCTGATTTTTCAGTTTCTGTTTCAATCGCTACTAAACGTAAATATGTACGTGCGTAGACATTACCTACACTTGTATCCGGGGCTGTGTCCGTAAGACAATCCATACGCATGTACAAGAAATTTGTTTAGCGTGCTGGTGCAGACAAACATTAAAATAAACAATACACACGGTACTCACACATACACAGTATACAAGATATCATCCAAAGAAAAATAAATAAATGATAAGAATGAGTAGGTTCAAAGCTGCGCAAATAAACTATAAACCAAGGACAATAAAGAGTATGTAAAGAATAAAAATGCAGAAAATTCCCTTCCATTTTCGAATGTGAAATTATTGTTGATTATCTATCTATCTATCTATCTATCTATCTATCTATCTATCTATCTATCTGTTTGTCCGTCCATCCGTCCATCCATCCATCCATCCATCCATTCATTCATTCATAAATTAGACAGCATAGCGGCTCGGTAGATTGCACTAGTCTGCATATCATCCCAATATCATGTAAGTTTCCTCCAGGTACTCCAGTCTCCTCTCCACGCAGGTAAATTAGCATCTCTAAATAGCCTGTAGTGTGTGACTGTGAGTATCAGGGTGTACCCCAGTCTTGTGCCCTACCCTACCTGGGATAGCCTCGAGCCACCCATGTGACCCTGACCTGGATGAAAACCATCTAACTTTGAATTTATTGTTCATAAAAATACATTATATTTCCTTACTGTTAATGATATCTCTAATAATAATTCTTTGGTTTCACATCTCCCATATTGCTCTCTGTGTTCCAAGCAACCATCTACATTTAAAAAAAAATACATTCTGGCTCAGGCTATTGGTATAACTAGACCATGTGTGAAAGGCAACCTTTTAGATTTGTTTATGTTTTAATTTTTTGAATCCATAGATGTGAATATCAGTGAGGAATGTGGAACACAAAACATTCTGTACTGGAAAGAAAACTTTTGGCTGTAACAATTGCTACAGAATGACCTAGACCCATGAAAGCCAAAAATAAAGGCTTTGGGATAGCGGCAAAGTGCTGAGAACTATCAATTTAACTTCATCATGATTTTCATCGTCTTCCTGCAGCTTCTCCTGTCGGATTAAATCTTTAAGTAGAACTTCTTGTACTTAAAAACCAAGAATTCAAGAATTCTCATAAACATGAATTCCACTACCATATTGGTCTGTCTTAGCTGCAGATCTAATTTTGAAAGAGGTCATTTGTGCAGAAAAAAACTCCTGGATGGTTAACAAGTTCTCCATAATGTCATCAGGGACCAAATGTTTTCTGCTGTAAATGAAAATAGCGATACATAGATTTAAGTGTAGCAAAATGGTAACTTAGGTGTACTGTTGGTCATGTGATCCACTCTCCCTAGTCCTTCATTGTATTCTGGTCCCTTTTTAGGGTGCAGTTGCGGAAGGATTCTCTTCAGCTATAGCAGAAGTAAGTTTCCATTGAGTTATAATTTACTGCCTCTTCAAAGAGCGTATCCATTGTTTGTCATATAGATTGTTCATAAATATTGAATACTTCCTTTTGGATTTTATAAATAAGAAATGGACTTACCATAGGCATGCTATCCCTTCAGCTCTTAGCTACATGGGCCCGGAGAGCATGACATCAGGGTCAGTTTGGCTCACGGACTGAACCAAGTAATGTGGGGAGTTTGGAAGACAGGACCCATCGTTTTTATGGGCCGTCCCATTTTTAGAGATTGAAAGGGGGAAGTAGGTGCATTATTTGACAAAATGAGGAAGTTTGTATATAACGAGTGGGACAAAGGAGCAGATGGAAGAGAGATTACACAAGCTAGTGCAATGTACACTACCCTCCTTTGTTGTCAATGAGTATGCTGAGGTAAAGCATGACACGTCAAACATTTCTTATATCGCTGAGAGTATTGTTATTGCCAGACTTTATGAAAGATAATCCTGGGTTGACAAGTCCTTCCAAAAGCAAGCTTATATGCTACTGTTTTTATTATTATTCTCTTCAGTTAAAATATTTTTTTAATAAACTACTGTAAGATCTTTTCTACTTTTGTTCATGTTTCATAAGCAATTTGAGAGTGGCAGCAATTGGCATCCATATGAATTGCAAGGCCGTGATTGTCCCACTAAGATGACAAATAAAAGCGATAAAACCAAAAAGCTCCATGCAGTCCTAAATTAACACATAAACCACAGGTTGTTAATGCAACTAATGCATTCCAATATTTCAGGGCTTCAGTTGATGAATCTGCCCGGTTAACTAAAATTCTTAAAGGTTTTTAGGAAGTAACAACTTCAGCAGGATATTACAGGACACAGGATTTAAAACATTAACTCTGTCCAGTGGATCTGGACACGTTCTTCTCAGACCCCTCCGATGGAAACAGGCCGAGTGCAGGAGTCAGACAGTTTCCGAGACGTAATCAGGTTAGCTGACGGAGTTCCGATCTCATCTCTCCTTGGGTTTATAGGGAAAACCCCAGGAGCAATGAAAAAAATCTGCCTGTCCACTGGAGAGCCATTGCTATGGTGTGCCACTTTAATGCAGACTGGAAAAACAAGGATACACAGTAAGACCGGGCACCGTTCATTTGTGCCAAAACCGCCAGCATGAACATACCAGCACCCTGAGACAGATGGCAGAGCAGCCATTCAGAGTGATCTTGTCAAACATCAGTACAAACCTTAGCACCAGACTGAACCATCACTAGAGTATTGCAGTGTTGTAAATTTCCATCTTGCTGATTTCACCAGTCACTGGACACAAAAACACGGGTTATGTAAACACTACTGTTCAGCTGGGTCCATTTTCATCATGTATGATAATTGTGGACAGCCAGCTTAGTGCTACATTTTGTACTATAACATATGAACACACTACCTTTGTATGTTGTGCCAAGTCGCGAGGTAATGGTCTTCCACAAGCAGAAGAGAGGCACAGGACAAACAGAATTCGAGTCATAAATCCCATCCCACCCCCAAAAAACCACATTAATATACTGACACCAAAGCTCAAAGTCCCACCACCTGGTTACATATAATCCTAGCCTGCTGCTGTCCTCCCATCTTCAGCACAGCTGCCCCTATTTAAACCAGAATAAGGACAGCATACTAAAGAGGGTCATTAGGTGGGCCATTTTTGGCCTAGAGCCAATAATCAATCACCATGGAGAAGTGACTGATCATGTTAACGCAGTTCCTTCCCGCCAAATCCACCTACACATTTGGGAACAATAGAAACATTTATCCACTCATCTTTTAACTGCACATCCTTGTCACGGTTATGGGGATAAAGATCCATTTCTTGTAAAATCATGTAAAAGTACAAACAAGCAAACATTCTGATTGCTGGACAGCATTGGCAACATAATTAGAAACAGAGGAAAAGAGAAAACGTCGTCTGTTCTCAGGATGAATTCGCTGAAGGGTCTGGTAACTGTGGAACCGCTACACCTCACTTGTTTCTTTTCCTTCCGTTAAGTCTGAAATGTTGGGAAGTCTCGTTGTCATGTCACCACCGTGATCTGACAGCCAGCTCCCACATTCTCAAGCATGGTCAAGTGCCATACTGGGTCAAGAGGCGGGAGAAGGGAGAATTCGGTTTAATGGAGCGCATAATCACCCGTCATGTACTCAGCAGGCTAACTGGGGCATTGACCTGCTGTGTGTCACAAACCGGGAACAAAGGGGGAGGAGCTTTTCATGCCATGAGGTCCCCAGCCTTGCAGGGTCAGAGACCCTAAATGGACAGTTTATGGACTGCAGAGGCAGTATAACCAGATCAGGAGATTCCTTTAGGCAGACGAGATACAATGGAGTCAAAATACCTTTTAAACAACGGCAATTACATTACTGCTATTTGCAGCATAAAACAGGGATACATTAAGGCTTGGAAGGATATAGTTTAGCAGGTAATGATGGAAAGTCCTAATGGGATCTGTTACAGTGCACTTCCACAAGCTATATAACTTGCTATAATTTCCCCCTGCGTTAGAGGGATACTTTGGCAGTTGGTGTACTCTATTGATTTACCGCGTTGCTTGCAGTAACAACGAGCTCCCCTGAAGGTTCGTCAGCCTTCTTGCGCAAATCTCCGCGCTCATTTTCAAGAAGTGACGCTGCCAGTTTTTATCGACTTCGCATAACTCGGGCTCGCGGCGGATTAGCGCAGATTAAACGACTGGGGCTGATTTGGTGTAATTCACAGAGTGTAAGAACTCCAGGTAAAACGAGAGCAGAGGGATGCTCCGCTGACTTTTCTCCGGATAAGTGACTGCTCTTTGAAATAGTTAACGGCCAAACAAAGGCAGATTGCCTTAGCAAATTATTTCTATATAAAGGGTTTGCTTGGAAGCTCTGTGTCACTGCTATTTGTCTGAGAGTCCTGCTTGATTTACTGTTGGCAAGGAATGACTTTCCCACTAAATTCCTATGGATTAAACCCTCCCTTTTTCCCAAAAGACAGCTATGTGTCCCGAAATCTAGCACAGCAGTGTCGCATTTTTCAGTAACACCCCAGATGAGTTTTCCACTTTTTTCACATGCAGTCAGAAAAGGAATTCAAGATTTGCACAGCAGTAGTGAAAGCGAAAGAACAATGGTTTTCTTTACAAATATTATTCTTAGAAACATGAAAAATTGCACGTTTCCTGAAGCAATCGACCGAACTCTGCAAATTTCAAGCGGCCCGATAATATTAGCCACATTACCATTTACAATAAAATTCTGACATAACGAGTACTTAGGTATGTTAGGCATGGATCTAACTTTGGATTATCTAAGCAAATGACTATTTAATGAAACAATTGCTTCTGTAGTATTGTTTCTCTTTAATAATGAAAAAACTACAAGTGCAGTTTTATTAAAGATACTCGTAGATATGTCATTACTAATAGATGATAAATAGGCGTAAATATATCCAGTCTTTATAAACCATTGTGAAGTGATACTTATATAAATATTAAGTGCATTCCTTTGCTACAAAAGCTGGAGAAGCATTTTTTGGCATTTATGTAACCGAATGTCCTAGACATGCAATATTCCCATAATAATTATGATAATAATGTTTTTGTTACAAAGCACGAAAGTTAAAGAATCATGTTGATTAATCATTCAACGTGGGTATAATGTGGAACAGGATATCTGCTCATGTTGAATGAGGAAAAAAATACGGGCCTTTTCAACGAGTATTTTTCATGTCATACAGTGTACGCTTGCTGCTTAGCTGCACCAATGTGTGAACACACAGAAGAAAGGCTCAGGCCTATACTGGAATGGACAGCAGGTGGAGCAGTAGTTAAGGACCTGTAACTGACATGTTCAAGTTCCCAAAAGAGTCGTGCTGTAGTAACCCTGAGCAAGGTACTCAACCTGAAGTGCTTTGAAAGTATCTCCAGAAATATGAGTGAATAAATATTATGGGTCAGTTTTGGTAAGAGTGTCAGCAAAGAAACAGAGATGACAATTACGATTCTGTCATTGGCTTCCTGTTAGTTAAAGGATCCCAGAGGCCATATGGCTTCTGAAGCTGCTTGCCCAACTTAGTACAGATGTCTTTCGTGGGCTTCCTGCTTGCAGTACACTCCCAGATCCCAAATAAGATGTCCTTCATAGACTTCCTGCTTGTAATATGCTCTCGGATATACCAAGGAAGATGTCTGTCACGGACTTCCTGCCTGTACCACAGTCACAGATTCCCTATGGTTTGTGAAGCTGCGAGCTCAAGTCGGCAAAGATTCCCGCCACAAGCATCTTGTTTGTAAGATACTCGGAGATGCCAAACGGTCCCTGAAGCAGCATGTTGACTCATGTAACACCATAATCTGTGATGTAGGAGTTAATGAGCAGCCACATTGGCTTACCCTCACTCTTTTTGCCATACGTAATTGCATACTACCAGAGATGGGGAAAGGCACTCAAAACTCCCTAGACCAACGAATGGTTTATTTTCGCTGTCCTGCTAGGAGGTCTTGCCATCAAGGAGGACAAAATGAACCACAGCAAAACAGTTATTGCATGTATCAGAAACACCAACTGTTTTAACTATAAATACTGCAAAGCAAACACATATTTCCAGGCTTTCGCAATCTGTCATTTGTTTCCTTCAATTCAGTATCCATACCATCAATCAGTTCTTTTATGCATTATATTGCATTAACTCCCCCTGGCTGGGAGTTTTCTTACCCACTGAGAGCACTTCCTGGAGAGGGCCGAGTGTTTACACAGGTTCCAGCCAGCCTTTTGGCATTTCTGAACCAAATGGTTCCCTCCCATGTTTCTGGGAGTAATTCACATCCTCGGGGCTGACAAGCGTGACCCCAGGGGTTGAACAGCCAAGTGGGTCATAGCAGGTCACAAATCGCTCCCACAAAGACGGTCCTTCTTCTGGAAACCAAATACTCAGTGTCTCCCACAAAAAAATTAATCACAGCAGAGAAAGAAGCCCCCTCGCGAAGTCTCTGAATGGGTTAATTCACAAGCGACTGCAAACACATTTTTCCTGAACTTTCATAACGACTTTATTTCACTGAGTTCTTTATGCTGCATCATTTTCCAGAAACTAACAGTATTGTTTGCTACATATGGATGGAACCTATATTAGTTTCCTTTGAAAGTGGTTTTTGAAACAGTGTCGTGTAAATATTTGATAAATATCACTTTGTGTAATGCTATCTAAATTAAATGTTGTTTTAAAATCCAGATATACAGATAAAGAAAATGGGAATTGAGATTTTTGATGGAATAAAATTACCCTAAATAGTTTTTTAGCAGATATTCCAAAATTCTCTTTCTGAGGGAGATGAGGCTGTTTTTTTGAGTATCTCATCGTCCAAACTGTATTAATCATCACAGGGTGATTCTATTTCAAATCAAGATCATTTCAAGTGTCTTGACAAGAAAAGGGTCCATTTGACCCCCAACCTCAAGCTGAAAAGGCCAGAGATAAAATGGAACACGTCCTACAGCTGTGGGAAGTCAGATTATGTCGGACATGATGAACTCCGTGGTCTACGGAGTCTTGCATACACGGGAGCGGGAACATGTGTGTATGGAGTCCCTCCAGCGATGAAACAAAAACGAGCTGCGTACGGACGCTGGGCCGTTTAGTCGAGATCCACAGCAAGTGTTGGGTGTGGTTGTTTATAGAACTTTTTTTTTTTTTTTTTTTTACAGTATTAGTTATTCGGCAACACAATTAATCAGGGATGCAGGCTGTGTAACACACTATAAAACAGAAAACAAAAATACTAAGCTAATTATTTAAAAATTAATATATACACACATACATATTCACGTTTTAGCATACAAATTCACAGCAGAAATTTTTGTAAAGCTTCACATTCATAATATTGATCTCATCTTTGAGAGAAAAAAAAATCTAGGTTTGTTTGACTTGCCCTTTTCTGTAAGTGGGATTAAAGCATTTCGCATGATATAGGATTTCCATAAGCAGAATATGGCAGGCCTTCTGTGTTATGTATCTGTCTGAGTAACTATGTAATTATGAACTATCTGTAAACATTAAGTATATATAATGTATATTCATAAATGTGGCTCAACAAGGTCATCAAGGTAAAACTGTCACCTTTTCGTTTAAATAATGACAAAAATCTGTTACTTAAATATGTTAATATATGGTATTCAGAGCACATTGATGACATATTGTAACAGTCATATAAACAGCTTTAAATACATCACATGAGGCTATTACCCAAAGAATAAAGTGGTAAAATACTTGAGATCTCCATGTTCTCAGCCATCCAGGGGCAAGAAAACCTTGGTTAGCGATGAATACATGTGTTTAACAGTACTTACAGGCAAGTACTTATGAAAGTTCTCCTTGTACAGATGGCAGCTTGTAAGATGAGAGAGTGATCAGAGTAGGCAACCCTCAAGCAGCTTTGTCAACCCCCAAAAAGCCCTTCCCACTGTTGTTGGGGGGGGTCAATGCTGGAGGCCCACATGCAACTTCCTCCATGCCTCGTCCCAGCCATACCTGGCTCTGCCTGCACAAGCAGTGCCAGCCCTGCAGAGGGCGCTCAGCCACATCCTGTCCCCAGAGTCACCAACCTGGCTTGCTTAAAAGAAAATAACACTTCCCTCGATTCTCAGCCATACTTCCGGTGGCCAAGACACAGAATGGGCTTGCGTAACGCTCACGGAGACCGGCGCGAGCGTGTGTGTTAAAACCTGAGAGTGTCTGACATTTAAAGGGCCAGCGTCCTGTTCCCAGGGTCACCCCTGATCTGTATATGGAGCCGACTGGGATACGTTGGGTGGGGGGGGGCGGTGAGGTCGGGGGCAGCCAGCAGACTCAGTTGTCGCTGTACTTGCGCAGACTCCGGTCCATATTGTGGTTGTTGGCCTCCTGGTTCTTGCACTGCACGCTTGTCCCATTCATGGGTCCTGTGCTGCTGGCCAACGTCGGGGAGTGACACCAGCAGCATAGGCAAGACTGAAAGAGACAGAAGACGACAGGCGGCAAAACATGAACGTGTGAGGAAGCCAGGTGCCTAGCACTCAGCGGAACATCCACCTTTTCATTATGCTAGAAAATGCACGTTAAGTCCAGTCGACACCCCCAGGAATGTACAAGCCGAGCTAAATCCACAGCTTTTCCACGGAATGAAAACGTCGGGAAAGTCACGTCAAAACCCACCTGCGCTTTGCCACTGGGGACATGAGGTGATTGGGCATCATTATCATTTGTAATTTGCCAGACCTCTTACAACAAAGACTTAAGTGGCATAATCTGATAAGGAGCAACTAATGACAACAAAAGATGACCCCTGTCGTTGAATGAGAATAGCAGTCTTTAAAATGGTAACCCAACCTAAAATTGATGACTTTCACCACCATGCATACTAAACAAACAAATTCTGTCTCGGTCCAGTGGCATAATCTGACAGGTTTTAACAAGAAAATCAAAAAACCCACATCAAATCAGAAACAAATATAATATTCAATTTGAAGTGAACAACAAGCTTCAAACTTCAGCTGTAACTGTCCAAAGACACATGTCGCATTGTCCCAGGCACTCCGAATAACCCGTCAACAGAAATAGAACTGTGAGAGATTATGGAAATTTCAGTCACAAGTTTCCCTTTTCAGATCTAGCAGCAGAGCACTACAGCTATTTTAAGAACGACATAATTTCAACAACTCTAACAGAGTCATATCGTCCAGTCATTTCCCAAATTGCTTAATCCTACTCAGGGTCACTGGGGGCCCGGAGCTTATCACAGGCAGCCTTAGGACACAAGGCGGGGGACACCCTGGATGGGGTGCCACCTCATTGCAGGGCACGGTTACACACACAATCACTACAGACAAGTTAGCCATGTCAATTAGCAAATAACGCATGTCTTTGGACTGCAGGAGGAAAGCAGAGTACCCGCAGGATACCCGTGAGCCACGGGGAGAACATTAACTTCAAGCACACAGAGCAGGAGGCTGGATTTGAAGCCCCATTACTAGAGGTGTAAGTGCTAATCACTGTGCCACCGTGCCCCCCACAGTATAATTTATACTAAACTGTAAATCAATTTTTATATAGCTAGTAGGATGTTGATTATCCGACCGATTAAGACCAAGGTGGGTTTGGATAATCAATGTTCTACTATACATTACCATAAATATATGCTATCTCAGCATTTACCAAACGCACACACATCATTTTATTTGTTTTCGTTCTGCAGCACGCGACACACACATAGAAACGCTTACTCACACACACACACACACACACACACAAAGTAATGCCCATACATTAGCCAGTGCTTATATTCCATAAGCGTCAGCCCCGCCTTCATTTCCACTCCCTCCGAACGCTCGGAGCCTCTATGCCTAATTAGGCTCGTCAGAAGTCTCATATCCGCAATCTTGCAAATGTCAGCCTATACTTATATAAAAAAAAAAAAACAGACAGAGAGTGAAACTGACGAGCATAAACATGGTGATGTGTAAGGAATCGTGTTTCAGGCTGTCTTCCGCTGTTGTACAACATGCTGATGTCAACTATGGTAAATATTACACACATGCCTGCTTGTGTATATGACGCCAATGAAAAATATCCCATTACCATAAATAATAAAGTATTTTTTTGATAATCACTGAGGGCACCATTTTCTCAAGACCAGAGATTGGCTTCTTCTGGCACCCTACTGCTGTCTACACCCTGGTAGAGGCCCGGTTTTCCTCCCATGAGGGTCTTCCATCAGATCACGCTGGCCATGACCTCTTCCAAGAAACCAGCCCGTAAATCGTGGGGCCGGCTAACGTTTTCCTTCAGAAACGTCATCGGTGCCTGCCGCAATCTTCCAAGCCATCAGGCTGGGGGAGCAGGAATTTGGATTTTCTTTCTGCGTTTGTTGCCCTGGATTATTAAAGGGGAAAGAAATGTTTGTTTGCTGGAGATTAAAGGAGAGGCCTTACCTTGAAGCAGTTCTTGAATTTCTTGCTGACAAAATACAAGATGATAGGATTTATACAGGAGTTGACGGTGGCCAGATTGATGCCAAAGTAATCCAGGATTAACAGGAAGCTAAAATAAGGGAGAGACCAGGTAAAGAAGCATTCTAGCATCTGAACCCCAGTGTGAATTCTGACATCAGAACCCCAGTGTGAAATCTAAAAACTAGAACCCCGTTACTCATTAAAAATGGTAACACTACAACTCCTGTGATTCCGTTAAAGTATACACACACCGTGTACCTGGATTGTACATGGCAAGAAAGAGACTGTACTCACTTGAGAAGGTCACATCGATTCCTGTCTCCTTCAGTGTAGATCATTTTCTTCAGCAACCTGCTGAGGTGAAGGGGAAACCAGCAGAGGGCAAAAATGACGACCAGGCAGAAGACAGCCTTGGCCACTTCTCTTCTCTGGAACAAAACAGCGGCAGAAATAAACGCCATGACCGGGGAAGCGAAAAAACATCATCCGTGCATATAGAACACAGACGCAGTTAATACTTAAGCAAGCGTGAAGCAATTGAGAAGTCGGCAAATCCAGAGGAGGTTGAAACCTTAACTACGTCCACTAGAAATCTCAAAAAAGACAACTCTATGCAGAGCAGAGCGATCTCAGGACCTGTTCTCCCGTGGAGGTATCTCACCTGCTTGAGATGCTCGCTCAGGGCTATCCGAAGGGTCCCATTCCGGTGATGGAGCATCTTGCAGGTCATGAGGGTGTAGAAGACGGCCGTGCAGGCCAGAGGCATGCAGAAGTAAAATCCGAAGTACCACCAGTCCTTGGCGTCCGTGTAAAACTGGATGGGCCACCAAATGACAGGTCAGACTCGACAGAGCAACTTTAAGATTCACCGCGTAATTTGAGTAACGAGATAGATCGCCTATGCATCCTGCAGTAAATCATCTACACGGCACCGTTCTGCACGGACGGTGGCTTTAAGATCTCCCTGGGATGACGACTACTTTTTCACGTTTAATTTCTAAACTAGTCCATGTTGAATTAATAACACGGTCTGGATTTACACACTCTTGTATACACACTATGTTATTGTGCTGTTGGTCAGGATAACGTTTCTGCTGTTTCTGGGCGTGCGGATTTTTCATGTCAGGCTGGTAACAACACACTTTGCCGTTTCCGCCACACCTGCCCTCTCACAAGCCGTTCCTTCCTAAAGACTCGTTCGGAAATGCACCCCACCCGCCCTCGGCCCGTTTCCAGGGTAACACTATTAATGGAGCTGGTCTGCCCATTTTTCAGCTCTGCGTGACATGCGAATCATACAACAGGAAGGAGGATGCTGCCCCTTCACCGTAAACACTTACATCACGGCTGTTTAGTGTCGGACCCCGGTGGACAGATCGGGTCGACCCACATAAGTCCTGCTCGGTTTACTGAACACTTGTGCCAGAACTTGAATACTGTTTCTGCGGGGCAGCAGAGCCCACATGTGCAAAATGCCAGTTTTAGCAGCACGAAAGATTCGATATCAACAAAAGAAGTATAAAAGCAAGACCTATATGTTAGATATACAACATGCCTTTAAATACTACATGTTCAAATATTTAAATAATACAATATCACAAATGAAAATACTTTGAGCGGATGTTAGGACAATAGCTAAAAGGGACTGGAATTCTGGCTAAAGCTTTATGGGTTCCCACCCCTAAAGAGGAACGGCAGTTGTACCCTTAAATAAAAAGCCCTGAAAGGTAACCGTCTCAACACTGCTGTAAAAGTGTGAGTCGCTATACTTAAGATTATTTGGACTAAGATGCTTGGTTAGCCATCATGGTGTTGTACCTGTATGAACGGGGAGTTCGCTTGTAGCATACAGGTCCGGTAGCTGACATTTCTGTGGGTGAAACTGACGATGGTGAAGCCAATGGCCTCCGGCACAGCTAGGATGATGGACAGAACCCAGATGGAGATGATTTTGATGGCCGTCACCACGGGGATGCCAACTCCTTGTACACGACTCCAGGATGCCACGGCTCGGTACCTGCGACCAAGCACAGAACGGAGATCCCTCAGGACATGCCTCTACTTCAGGTTCTTGCCGTCGTGGTGCATTCTGTCTGCCGCTCACAGCACGATGAGAACCTTTAGCATGCCAAGTCAAGCCGACATCACACATGACTTACTGTGTACGAGAATGGCCAAAGGTTACAAGTGATTTAATGCCCATTGCTAACAGTCGACTGCATACCAAATTATCTCCCCGGATGATTAGCTTTTACTGTCTGTGTCCAAGGAATTATCTACCCACTTTGAAGATCAATCACCTGACTGAACAGTTCAATTTTATTGTTTTTTTAACCACTCAACAACCAAAATATTGTTGGCTTCATTTCTCAGTAATTATAATAAAACAGATTGGTGTGATATGCAGGATAATCTAACAATAATAATATAAATATTTTAAGCCACCATAATTTTCACTTATGTTCCACAACAGATTCCAGATTTGTCCCAAAATCATGTAGTTCAATTATCGGAACATTTATGGCGTCGCTTTGCAAAACCAAGGAAATGAGTCCAGTCACAGCAAAGTTCACAAGAACATTACAGCCTATGGCCGTACAGTACTAACAGAATATGACAATATTTTAACATAAACATTTAGGTATATAAACATACAAACATACTAGAGACTGTAAGCAGGGTCGTAAAAGTATTAACAAAAATATTAAAATGGAAGACATCTACTTTATATACAAGCTAAAATGTTTCGGTTTATTTTTTTAATTCTGGGCCTTCTACCACCCCCCTGGAGAGCATATCAGACCAAGCCCCAGTACCTGTCTACACTGAGGGCACAGAGGTTGAGAACCGTGATGCCCACGGACGCCTTCTGGATGAACGGCACCATCTTGCACAGGAAGAGGCCGAAAGGCTTGTCGTCGAACGGAAACTTCATCGCCAGGAGCTGAAGGGGAGGAGGAGGATCACGTCTATAAAAATGAACTACGGAGAACCGTATGAACGCTGGATCTCTTCGCTCAGTGATGGACATTTCTGCACAAAGCAACTGCAATTCTGACAACTCTACAATACAAAAGCAGACCTTCTGGGAACTTGAACCAGCCACTTTCATGTTTCAATCCCATACCCACTGTAATGTTACTTGCTGGCCTACGACTGAATAAACAGAAATGATGTATAGATTAATAAAAGAATGAGGTACAAATGTTTGCCTCTTTTGCTGCGTATATATGAACTCTGTAATGGCTATGAGGACTGCGTAATGCCTCCCCCGTACGGTCTGTTCTGCCACACTGATTACAAGCAGAATCCTTATCAGTCCACTCAAGAGCCTTCCTTAACAAATGCATGTGGCTGTTTCCAAATTCAGGTCGTGACTGCCTATTACAGCCAAGATGTTTACATTACTGTCACGGCACGAGACGGCAGTCTGTACCCTGAACTGACACCTCCGGCATCTTCTGACAAAATGCCCTTTGCCAAATTACAAATGTTCCCGAGCTGGTCAAAGGTGAGGGGACAGCTGTTCCTTCCAGAGTCTGGTTTCGGATCCAGCTGGCTTTAGTCTGGTAGCTTTTCCCCGAACAGGGACTGGCACTTGAAAAGCCAAGCGGTCCCGCCCATGTGGGCCAAAACGCAGAGTTTAATTGGCACCCGCTGGCTGGGGGGTGGGATGGTCTAATCAGGAGCAACACCGGGCTCAGGTAGAGCCGAAACCGTGACACGTCAACAGGGCTGGTAATGTGCTGGTAAGACGAGGCGCTCAGGGGACTTCATTGGCATCAAAACTTTTTTTATAAGATGCTTTCTCATTAATGGGAAAAACATCATTATTGTTTAATATACTTTGAGTTTTTGGCCAATCCAGATTGAAATAAACAAAAAGTTTGTGATTGGCTGCCCCCCCCCCCCCCTTTAGTCCCACCCCCACATGTCAAATGAGTCAAAAGCTACCTTTAGCGACTGGAAAACCCAAGCTAACAGGGAGCAGGATGGCATAATGAAGAACAACACTTTGTTTATCCCTTTTATAACAGAACACAGTGATTTTTCTCATGATTAACACATAGAAAATATGTGAGAACGCCTTGGTACATTAGACTTAATTAAACCAATGTATCTCATATAAGAATTGTCTTTTTCTTTCACAGGATGTGTATTCAATATTCTTTATATAATGCCATTAGCAAGAAGCATTGTCACAACAAAACACTTTACATGGTCCCAGGCCCAAGGTCCCCCAGAGAGTAAGGCAAATGCATTATATACTGAATATCACATCACGTATCATTCAGTCAGCTCAGTAACGCAACAAAGTTCAAGCACATGCACTTAAAAATTTAATTCTATCTTCAGCTTTGCCAAGGCGACAAATTAATCAGCTGACCCCCTTTTAACCTAATAAGAACTTGTATCTTATCAACCTGGGAATACACATATTTGGTACTCATGGGGGAGGGGAATTCTTTACATATAATCACTGATTTAGAAGTGTAATTGCTGTTATGCTGTTGAACAAATTCTCAAAGTCAGAGCCTTAAACACCCGAAACACAGAAATGAATTTAAAAAGTGCAGATGTTCAAAACTTTGTCAGCTGCCACTAAAAATGAATACCCTTTCGATTTTAAACACGATTCACGCTTAAACACGCACTGTACTGCCCTGACTAGGAGGTCAGTGACTTCAGTCAGTGTGACTCGCGGTTACCTCAGCCGGTCACGTGACGTCAACATGTAATGCAGCATGCGCCGTAGTGCCGTTGACGTTGAGCGAGGAACTGCCTCCCCAGAGCACACATATGACTAATGATGACCCCGTATAATATGCCCCATAAATTACAGGGGCTTCAGTGATCTTATATGGTAATGCTGGAAAGAAGTAGTGAAATCGGTGCCAACCTTGTAGACGTTAATGGGAATGTCGATGGCGATGTAGATTATGTCGCCCAGTGCCAGGCTGGCGATGAGCGCGTTGGGCCCATTCCGCATGCACTTGTTCTGGTATATAATCCGCAGCAGGGTGGCGTTGCCCACCAGGCCAACGACAAGGACGATGCAGGAAAAAACGGTGTTGATGTACTTGGAATAGCCTTTGATGGCCGTGGTGCTAGTACATTGAGGTGGGGCCAGCGGTCGCATTTTTACCGAGCTGTTGGACTGCGTGGTCGGCTGGGCTTCGGGGGCCGGGAAGGGGGTGTCCCGGTGGACCTTCGGCCGGACGGATGCCGACGGGGCATCCGTGTTATTCATCTGACACGATCCGCTGCCGAGCAGGCAGACCACCGCCAGCAAAATGCATGGGTAGGGGGAGGTCATCGTCAAGTGCATTCCACACCTCACAGAAAGATAACGTGATGGGGCTCCAGCGGGCAGGCAGGCAGCCTAAGTATAGGAAAGAGAGGAAGCGGCACGGTTACTCCACGTAGATCCAAGAACTGGTGCGTGAACACATAAAATAATACAGATAAATGATTTCACATGCTTTAATGTGGACCTAGTGTAAAAGCTGTACCAGCTCCCGTCAGTCACACCTCATTGAAAACGCACAGTCAAATATGTTAAAGTATCAGTTTCTATGTTAAAGTATCAGTTTCAAGAATAAAAATTCAATAAAAAAAAAGAAGTGCACGTCACTGTAGACTTGACTAGACCGCCAGTGGCGCACAGACGGGGAAGCCTGGCTTTCAGCAGCAGCGTGGGACAGAAGCGAGGCTCCGCTCTCGGCTGGATTGACAGCTGCTTGCCCTGTTTAACCTTCAGTCAGCCTCTTCTCACGTCCCATTTGTTTCCATCTTAAGATGTGCACCACTGATTTGGAAACTGGCCAGCATTAAGACGCAAAAGAATTGTTTGCCTTACAACGCGCTCCTCGCATTATTTCCCGTAAATACATTTTTTTATTGAATCGCTATAGTAAAACAAGCAAGTCAGAAATATCAGGCCGGTTCTGAAGAAATGCACGCTAGATTTATGTTTTTTAAATTATTAGAAGGCAACTTTAACGATAGAAATCATATTGTTTAATTAATGAATTGCAATCCCACGGCAATGATCAGGATAAACGGCTGAAACACGGGTGGGTGAGTTATATACATGACTGTATATATTGAATTATATATTGAGACGCTGGCAAGTAGTCCCTTACAATAAAGCGAAGGAACACGTCATAAATTCTCAGCAGATTAGCGGTAACCTTAAGGAGAGGAAAAAATATATTTTAAAAATGTACCTATATTAACAATGAGTCTCCTACATTCACAACATTTTTAAGTCAACGCAACGCTTCTTGGCCAATCTCAGTTGCCATCTAGGACACAAAATCTGACAAGCCTTCATATCGTGTCACACTTTATGATCAGGAGAAAGCTGCCGGAATCGGTGACAGAACATAAACTGATATATCTATGAATAATAAATGGCTCTGGTTCTCACCTACCGCTCCTAAAGTGTTTGTCTCCCTTGGAACCGTCTAAGAAAGTTTCAGACGAAGCCCCCAGACAGCCGCATCGCATCGCATGAGTAATTAACGGAGTATCAAAGTATAGAGTATCCCCCTTGGTGTATGCGCCTGCTGTGCCCTTCAGATCATTCTGTCTCAGGCTTTTCCTGTGGAGAGTTTCTCTCTTTCTTTTCCCTGCCCTGTGTGAGCTGCTGCGGAGCACTTTGACTGGGTGGGATTATAAATCTCCACCTCCCCTAAGTTACCAGAGCTGCCCCCAAAGAAAACAGCCGCTCCGACAGTCAAGCCTGAGGCATCCGCGACCCTCCTGGATGTCACGTACCCCCCCTCCTCCTCCTCCTCCTCCCAGTGCAATGCAGAGGCTTCCTCCGCTCCCAGTGGTAACGCCGGCAGAGAAAGGCGCTCGGAAGCAAACTTTCTTACCTTGTCATCTCGACTTCAGCTCCCCACGTCAGAGGGGAGACTAAACATCGACTTAGGAAAGTCTTGTACCTTTCAAGGGCAGAACAACAAGCTTTTCAGTCAAACACTACTCTGCTCAAGCGCAGTGCGTCGGAACTCTCTTCCAACTAGAGGTGAACGTAAACATGCTAACAGTATGGTTATCATATGCTCTCTTTCAGTGGGCTAAATGAGGGGATGTGTCTAGCGAAGTCTAAATAGGACATGAAATTGGGTTTAATCATATATGGCTCTGTATTATGTTTGCCTGCAATTTAATTAAATGTGATCCTTTCTAAGTTAGGATTTGGATTAAAAAGGACAAGATGTACATTGCTTGTATACCTCCACATGTCATAACAGTGTGAGAAGCCAAGAGGGGGAGAAACGTGCACCCTGACGTCATGAGAGAATGAAAGCTTTTACCGCATACAGAGTCCGACTATGTTTACGCTCAATAAGTCACGTATGGCGCTCAGGGGTACTGACCTCACACTGAACACGTCTGGCGCCTTGCTCTCTGTCGTAAGAAATTATTACCAGTTTATGTTGTTTAAACTTTTTCATTCTGCATGAAAATTTGCATCACAAAATCAATCAGCGAAACAAACGGCTGACGTCAGTTCCCAATTTCCATTAGACTGCGCCCAGGTCCACACTTGGAAAATGAACCCTCATCAATATTTCTGCTTGGAAGGAGGAAGAGATTTGTCAGGATGGCCATGAACTGATTCTGCCATTAATAAGCAGCTGATTCAGCAAAGAAGCTTAGAGCGTTTAAATAAAAATAATAAAAATAAAAAAAAAAAAAACTGCCTGTCCTTACCTGGATTTACTGATTTACTGGAGAGTGGTTTTTAAATACAGGACAACCTGCAAGCAAGTAGTGATTGGACAAATGAGGCTTCAACACCCGTGGTGGGTGGGAGCATTCTGTACTAACCAATCAATGCCGGCGCTAAATGTGGTTTCAAAACCCGTGGTGGATGGTGGAGTATCGCCAGCATTGATTGGTAGTTCAGGATAGTCCCACCCACCACAGGTTTTGAAGCCTCATTTGTCCCATCACTACAAGCAAACATAGTTTGGAAAAATGCCAACTCACACGCAAGAGCATTTCCACCTCATTAGTGTAGATGTTTTTAACCACAATGAAAAATGGTGTGTTCAGATTTGAACTGTAGATGTGGAAGTCTGTGATACACATTAATTTGCTTGGGGAGCAACAACAATGCGGGAAAGTTCACAGGATCAGATTTGTTGTAGACAGAGTCAGTTCTTTCCTCTTATTTTTCTGATGGTCCGGTTTAGGTAGAGGTGCCAGGCCAGAATAGCAAAGTGGTCTGAAGTATTTCAGCTGAGCACGGTAACACACTACGTGAGCCCAGCAGTCACACAGATAAGAAAAAATGAGACCTTCACTCTGACACACACTTTATAACAGCTTTTCCTGGTGGATTTTTTTTCTTCTCTGTGTGAATAACACCCATTTCCTGAAAGCCCTGGCTGTTTCCCTGTTCCTGCCCTTCTGGACGATACAATCTCTGTGACCAAAAGCAAGTCTTCGAATGCAAAATTTATGATGTTGGAATCATGCCACTTAAACTATGGATTGACACAGACTAAATATTCACATCCATACATTCACAAATATTTATTATGAAAGAATATAATCGGTACATTTCTTAGTTTATACTTTTATTTGAAGTGACTTTTAGGTGTTTATGCAGTTAAATAATTTACTGGAACGATAAAAGTAAAGCCCTTTGCTGAATGTGATTCTACACTGTTTCACTTGTTAGCTGTCTTCAAAAAATTAAAAGTATTACAGATTTATTTGGAATCAAACCAGTTTAGGACTGTGTTCATATATTAATTAGAACTGAGTCATACTGATTTCATGCAATCAAAATGAGATATTTTAAATTATACTAAATCACTATTTCATTACCTATAAAACCAAAAGTACACTACAGCAAAGTGTAGCTATCTCATAAGGCCAACTTTAATACAAGTATGTAATTAATGTAATTATATGTCATATTAATAATGCTACAGTTAACTGTTTGTTAGTCTGTTTAGAATAATCTTAACCCCAGTCCATATCCTACCATTTAGGTAGTAGCCACATCTTGTAGTTTTAATTTAAGTGTAAAATCCCAGTTTTTAGTGTTAGTCAAATTGTATAGTAACTTTACCAACTTCATATAAACTGTGACCTAATTTGCTAATGCTAATATTTATTGTCATTTAAATTTAAAGGAATTGTGTTTTCTATAATAGTAGACATAAATATGTCTTGAATTAGTCATGGTCAACAGTGACTTGTATATATTATTAACCAAAATGTGACTT
Organism: Gymnarchus niloticus; assembly: GCA_009936485.2. Taxonomy (NCBI): domain Eukaryota; kingdom Metazoa; phylum Chordata; class Actinopteri; order Osteoglossiformes; family Gymnarchidae; genus Gymnarchus; species Gymnarchus niloticus. Next base: position 126,165 of record JAACJT020000029.1, read on the forward strand.
GCTGAGGGAATCTGTTTTCAGAGTGCCTCAGTTGTTTGCAGTTTCCATAACATTTTCTCTTTTGAGGGACAGTTAGGCTTTGTTAATAAACACATCATATATAAATTATGAAACCTTTACCTGGTCCCAGTTGCTTCGACTTTCATGTTGTTGTTGTTGTGTTGTTGTTTTGGTCTTAATAACGTATTAATGTCATTCCTTCTGAACTAAAAGATGGCAGATTGCCTGGTAATTCGTATGCCTGTTCTCCGATGGCGTCTGTTGAAACGTGCTCCCTGCATATTGGTACATACCCTGTGGGAAATTCAAACTGAGTCTGACTGGCATGTAAGCGATTTCTTAACTGGGACACAAGCACAAAAAAGAAAGTCAGAGGCCAATATAATCTTCACAGAGACTGACACTGTGACTTTTTGTGCAAGTAACCTCGAGTTACTTGGTTTGGTTGAGTTTTTCAGCTCTGGATTGATAAAGTTAACTTCTCAGAACAGTTGAACTTGAGTAACGAAATGGTACGGCGATTAAAAATTGGGACATTCAAAATTCAGATGTAGGTTTGTGCTTATGATACCTACAAAGACACTTAGTACTAAAGAGTGCCTTTTATTTCACAAATAAAATGGAACATTCAATAAAATTTTGTGGCAAGGGTTTGCAGATATAAGCAAAAATGGTATGATAAAAACATGACTCTTTAGACATTGATTATACATTCCCGTTACCTTACAATGCATGATTTTCTGTGTTTATGAAATTCTTTGGCTTATTTAACTTTTCAGCATCATTTGTTTTCTAGAGGGACAAAACATCATAAAACAAACCAGAGTTCATACATTTCCTTTCTTTTTTGAGGGTTGTTTGTTTGTACTACTTCTACAGAAATGCTAGAGGCCATGGGAAGTGAAGGATCTTAGTCTTTCTGGCCAATAGTCATACTACATTTCTGGGGGGAGGAGCCTCACACCACAACCTCTTTTGACTGGATGACTCTGAATTATTGACATGCCATAACACAAATAAAAAAGAGGACGTTTAGCATGTCACTTGTTTGTAGAAATGAATGGATGATAAGTTTTATGTTAGTGTTTGGAGTACGCATGTCTCATCTGGCTTTACTCTGCTCATAATACTTTCCAAATGACTCTTTTATTTTCCAAACAAGAGGTTGGATTTGGTGTTTTTGACTTATTTTTCTGTTTAACTGCCACAGATTTAGCAATGTAGCATATGACTTTAAAAAAAGACTAACATGCAACACCAGGTGAATCTTTTACCTCAAACATGGATCATTTTCTTTAGGGAGCCCTGGTCCATTACTTCCCCCAATGCTTTTTGAATGATTGCATTTCAAAAGTGTCATTATTGTATTGTTTCCCAGGTGTTTTGGTGCCAGTCTATATGTTGCAGAAGAACGTTACCAGCTCCACTGCATTGGGAGGTCACTGCAAAGCTCACACGAAGCGTCTGTTTCATTCCACGAAAGAGACAACGAGACAGAAAACAGCAGCCTTACAAGACAAAAAAGTTTCTCCGTGTCTGCAGACAATATCTGCAGTTTGACATGCTCAAGCAACCTGTTTGATTTGTTTATAATAAAATAAATAAATAAGGGCTTAAAAGCCATAACACTGTAAGGCTAAACTCATAATGAAGGCTGTCTCATTACGTTCAGTACTGGCAGATGTAGTCCTGGTCTTTGTTTTCAAATAGCCATTACACCATTATAGAGGATTCTGAAATTGACTATCAGCATCTACCCATTACTGAGATCAATAACGTGGACGCAGTTTAATGCCTGGGGGGTAGGGGGTGGGGGGGAGGGAGGACCATGGGCCATGAAGCAGATATACCCACGTGACATGTAATCTTCCAGGTTTCGTGTGAACGTCAGTTAAACGCAACAGAAAAGCGAAAGCTTCCTCGCGGCTGAGATGGGTGGCTCTACTTGGATATTATGTAAAGACCACCGCGCAAATGTATTCATTCACTGATGACCCACAGGTAATAAATTCGTTTCTGACCCTTTCAAAGGACCGCATAATGTGGGCAGTTAAACATGAAAAAGACTTGCATTTTCCAAACACAGCTGGTTCCTAATAAGTACCCGGAGCAGATCTTGCATTAATTTAGGAAAAAAAACAATTCATCTTAAGTCCTTACTGTGCTTTATGCAATTTAGCTTTTGAATAATTATGGAGTGTTATCTTTCCGGTATGTCCAACAAAATGAATTCGTAATGAATCTTATTATGTCATTTTCTAGTACATGCACGCACACTTGGTTCTTGCTGGGGATATTGACGTTTGGTCTTTGATCACTGAGACGGGAAATCAGATGCATGTCTGCAGAGAGGTCAGCTCCTCCTGCAGTAGACCATGGACGCTCGCTCTCTGGTCACCCTGGAGACATCGGCGTTCATTAATGAGAACGTCAGACAGAGGAGGCGGTGCTTGAGCGATAAACTACAGGGCGGGGGATTAACAAGGCAGGTACAGACGGCTCCAAGCGATAAATGCAGGGTGCCGGAGAGCGAGTCCGGATGACATGAAATTGTGCAGGGAGGTGACATTCAAAACAACACATGGCTGATAGTTCTTGGGGGTCCTGAGAAGTCATTGAATCTGTCATTCTTTTGGCAATGTACAGTGAAGTAGATACATCACAGAGTATGTCTAACAGGTTTTGGAGATAAAGGCTTTGCTCAAGTGGCCAATGGTGATATGAGCATTTCTGCTGGGTATGGGATTTGAACCCATAGCCTTCCGGTTACAGGCACATAACCTGCCAAGCCACACCATGGCTTTCATTGTGGTCCAAGGCCTTACGTCACACAGGTCAAAGGACAGCATGTGCAGTCAATCTTAGCATGCCTCATATGCCATTAGTAAAGCTGTTGGACATTACAAGGCCTCCTGGGAAGATAAAAAAGAGTGGCCATTTGATTGGAGGAGAGCATTTGGACCAAATTAAGTTCTTCTGCTGCTGCGATTTCAATGTGTTCAAGATGCCTTCCAACAGGGGCACATCTCCTCTGATCACATCCATCTGCTATGCAGCTGCATTGTGTACATATGTCAATGCTGTCAGATAATGAAAGAAAACATTAAAGATATGAAGGGGAGTGTCGTGTAAACTTTGTCGCACTTTGGTTGTTAGGAAATCAAAGAGTAGCGACCAAAGTTTAATGGGACAAAGTTTTGTTTTAGAATCACGCACACACAAAAAGGCACGTGTGCCCACGTAGCTGTGCCGGACCATTTCCAGAATGCCTGGGATTGGTTTCAGGCCCTCCTGTGACACTGTCCAGGATAAGCGTTGGAAGATGGATGGAATTTGCCATAAGTGAAAATTGCATTACACGGCAAGTGCAAATTCCAGTATTTTCCTGAAATCTTTTCATTGAATTATGAGAACATTTATGAGGTGATTTTGCAAAACCCAGAAATCAGTCTAGTACAGTCCAGTCAATGATCACAATCTTTTTATCGCACCAATGATTCTTCTGTTCTTAATGACATTGGGCTTTAAGCCTCTTTGGTTATGGTTTACAGCCATAAAGCATTACCAAATTGTACTATCATAAGCTAATTTAGCTTTTTGTCGCGTATTCGTTCTGCTACGTCTTGTAATTATGCATTGTTTGAATTGAACCATATTTTCAATAACAATGATGTTACAAAGTTGCATTTGTATTTTAAGACCTACTATGTCTAACAATGCTCTCCCTGATAAGTGGGTATGTAGCCTCAGAATAGTGCCCAGCTTTGCATGTCCAGCCGGTCCTTATTAGCCATGTTTCCCTCTGATCTCCAGCTGGTTCTTATATGGATTCATGCCCCGTTTCCTTCCTCGGTCCAGGGCCCCTTTTGTTCTGCATGCTGCATCCGCCTAGCAGACGGTGTCAGGTTACCTTTTGACATCCACCACACAGAAAACATGCGGCAGCCTACCTACGTTATAAATGACCGGGAAACAGCTGCCTTTCCCCTGAACAATTTGGTCAAAGCATGGATACAGAAGGAGCATCAAGCAGTGTTGATTTTCTCTTAGTTGTATGGCTGAAGAAATCAGAAAAAAATTACCTGCTAAGTACAGCCTCTGCTACAACTCCCTCTTTAATCCAAGAGCTAAAATATCAGTAAATAAAGCAAGGCCTTGTTCATACAGACCAATATTTTCATTATTGTTTCAGGAGCTGAAACATTATGTCACGTGAAGAGTGACATAAGAGAGACATAATGTCTCAATGACAAAGCTGACTGCGGTCTCAAAAATATCGGGGTGCCACACACAGTGGAGAAAGATTGTAACTCAGTTGTAGTGAAGTCATTCTTTTGGCATGAAAGTGGCACAGGGACATGCAGTATGTAAACTTCTAGGCACTACTGAGCTAAGCCAGTTATTTCCACGTTAAAAGTGAACAAAAAAGTCTGACTACTTATCTACCTTGACAACGATACCTTGGCTGAAAACCAAAATGTTGTAATTGGTATAACTGTTCTTGAAACTAAATAAAAGCATATAAAAAAGTTTGACTTTTTAAGGTAATGAAAATTAGCAGTAAATTAAATAATCATTTCAATGCTAATTGGCACTACAAGCACAATGCATTTCTCCTTTTACGAGGTACAGTCGCTTCCCTATAGTTCCAGATATCTCAAGAGCTCCTTAGGAGCGCAATGGTGGAGTGAGGGCAGATTTACGCCTGGTAAAATGCAGCTGGGCAGCGTTCGCCCTCCGCCTACCTCGGCACCACAGCTTCCAGAGACTGTCTTATTGAAGCCATATTTCCGAGTTGCTCAAATTGCCCCGCAGCACGACAAATACCTCGCTGATGATGCAGGACCTGATTGCTACTCCACCTCCTACCGAAACAGCCGGCTGGCAGATGAGGTCCAGCTTGGTACCAGTCCTTACTGAAGGAAGACGAGCTCTGACTGTGCTTTAGACACAGAGTCTGTCTGTCCGTCTGTCTGTCGGATTCTTTTTTTTCTCTCCAGAATTTCAGCAACAGCAAGCTTAGCGTGAGAGCTTTTGTCTGGTACCGTCCTGTTTTTGTAGCTATTGTTACAGACAGGCTGATGTCCAAATCCGGAATCATTTTATTTTTGAAAGTCTTGTTATTTTGTTAACTGTTTATCCTGCCAAGGTCACAATGATTCACTCTTGACTCCCATTAGGATTCCAGATGGTCTGGATGAGACCTGGATCCACTGTAGAGCTTTAAACAAGTGTTCTTTTAATAAAGAACAATAGATTTTTAGATTCACCTAGAATTTCTTTGTGGTCTGCGTCAATTGCTAACGATCACAGGAGTGGAAACGCACGTTAGGTCATTGATGCTCGTTAGGCCCTAAATGACCTAATGTGTGTTCCCACTTCTGTGATTATTAGCAACATACAAAGAAATAACAGTGAAAAATGTCAAGAAGCAGCATCATAACATATTACCCATTTTGAAAAAACCTTTGAAAGATAAATAAACACTGCTGAGAATACGTTGATGGACACAGCAGACGTAGAATGTGGAAATTAGGGCATGATTAAAAGAGATAGGGATTCACTTAAAAGCAGGAATTGGCTGGACGAAAAACCTGCACCAACAGTGGCCCCCCCAGGACTGGAGTTGCCCACCCCTGTGCTAAGGGTTCATGAAGCGGTTCTGAACTTTCCAGGCTTCTCTATTTTATCCAGAAGCCAGTAGCTCCCAGTATCTCCCCTTCTTCTTATCTCTTCCATGTTTGATTTTTGGTCACCCATCTGGGCTGTAAGCATGGGCACTCCACCCTTCCTCCATCACCTGCAGCAGGGTGCTGATAGCGTCTGGGAGTTGAGTACATGACCCAGCTTATAAGTCAGTTGTCAGTACTTACGCACACCCCTGGGAACGTCTCCTGATAGCCTACTAGCAGATAGCTGCTGTACTGAAATAGCAATGGCAGGTTAACATTTATAAAGTGCGTTAAGTATTTTTGGAAAACATCCTCCAGTACATCCTTTAGATAAGGCCAAGGAAGAAAATATTTATTCAAAAACCATATATACAAGCCTACTAATTTTTCAGCACTTAATAAACACCTGGTACTTTATAGTACACAGCTGCTCACAACATTTGCAGTGGAGCTGCTGCATCTCCTAAAGCTTCAGATTTTGTGTGTTCTGGCCCTTTGTAGGTGGCCCAATGCAGAGAGAGCCAACAGTAACAGAGCAGCCATTACCAGGGTGCCGTACTGGCAGTGACATATAGGTGGCGCTTTAAGTTGTACACTAAATAAAGTTTATTTTCGATGGTGCAGCCAATCTAACCTGGGATGTTTTAATTTTTTCCAAGCCATACTTCATTGCGTTGCTTCTGATTGGCTGATTTCATACATTGTTGTTGTTGTTGTTTAGTCACGCAGTCGTGTCCGACTCTTCGTGACTCCATGGACCACAGCACGTCAGGCCACCCTGTCCTCCACCGCCTCTCGAAGCCTGCCCAAACTCATGTTCATCGCTTCCACTACACTGTCTATCCATCCCATCTTCTGCCGTCTCCTCTTCCTTTTGCCTTCAAGCTTTCCCAACATTAGCGTCTTCTCCAGTGACTCCTGTCTTCTCATTGTGTGCCCAAAATATTTGAGCTTCATCTTCA
>JAACJT020000029.1:137109-160540 GCA_009936485.2 Gymnarchus niloticus
TCTCCGCTATGACCTGTCCGTCTTGGGTGGCCCTACACGGCTTAGCTCATAGTTTCACTGAACTACGCAAGCCCCTTTGCCACAACAAGGCAGTGACCCATTGAAGGGGGATTTTATACATGGACGGATGATTTTAGAAATACGGCTTATTTATAAAGTGTTTCAGCATCGTCTCTTGTTTCTCCATCAGCTAGCATGCTTCCAGGGTGGTCAGAATTATGTTTTCAGTTGTAATACAAATTGTAATACAAATTACAGCCACAAATCAAAAATAGTAAAACTGCACACTGGCCGTAAAACAAAATCCTTCATAATGTTAAATGAGCAACTAGCCATTTTGACACTGGTAGCCCCCATGACAGTGTTTTCTATTCTATAGTTATAATATTTCTATGCTTGATTCCACTGCTGCTTTGAAATCTATCTGTGGGTCCTTGTTCCCTCTTCACCCTGGACTCTTGATGGTGGATAAGCCTGCAATAGCTACAAAGACCACTTGTAATCTTTCTTGATAACCAATAAAATGGCTCACTTGCTCACTTTATAAAACTTCCCTCAAAACTCCAAATCAAGACATATTTCTCCCGTTTATTCGAGATAATGCAGTGTTTAAAAACAAGCTCCATTAAAGCCAAAATTTTGCCAGGTTAATATAGTGGTACACACATGGTTAATAGGAATGCCGTCAGAGTAGTTTTTCTGCCTGGAACACAAACTGTATTCACACCACAATAATGTGCCCAATTATAAAAGAGCTTAATGAAATGCTTTGTAATCAATGAAATAAGAAGAGAAACCAATCATTTCAATGTCTGGATGGATAAATAATTATGAAAAATGAATTATGAATAATGAAAAACAGTGTTTCCATTCTGGTGATATTCACATAATGAGCAGCACTTGGGTGCTTTAAACTGACCACACAGGACCACAAAGGTTTCAGGTTTAATCAGAAGCTTTTGATATGGAAGACGGATGTGCAGCTTCTTATCAATGGCCCTTCAAACAGAGCTTAGCTCATCTGTTACAGCTGAATTAAACTACATGCAGATGGGATCATTTGGAGCGTTGTGGCTGGATCTCAGGAGAAGCAGATCTTTGCCAACAGACAGCCAGGCTGTACGACATGCATTAAGAAGCACTGACCTTTATGGAGTAGGTAACTTTTAGTGAGAAAGAAGCTCGCCTTGCTCTGCCTCCCTGCTTGACCACTTTGTTCACAAACGCCAGCTTCCTGTTACGTTGTGAAGCAGTCGGCAGTGGCCATGTCCCCTTCATTTAGTAGTTCACTTCTTCTGCAGCCCTAGATGAGAAAAAGGCTCCATTGAGCCAAACAGTACAGGAGAAACTGGGTGGTTTACAGAAGTGATGTTGACTTAAATGGCTTGGGCACAAAACATTCAGTTATTGGATTTTTTTCCAGCTTCCCCAACATCGCCACCCCAAGTGTTAAATAAATAAATAAAATGATCTGTCACCCACTGTGCCTTTTGGTTTGTTTGTCCACTGTGTCAAATGTCTGCTGTGCTCCAGGGATCCACTGTGTAAGACATCATCTCAGAGCTGTGACCTCTGTCCTCGGGGGCAAGCGGGGGGTGATGGATATTCCTCGTGATCCATCCTCCTACGCTCCTGCGGGGGTCGCCATCTGGGAGCCGTTATGTCACAGACGAGCATGTACGTCGAGGTACTGCAGGCATTTGGACACAGCAAAGCACAGCTTTTGGAAGGAAGCCTCCAGACCTCAGGAACACTGTGGTGCTAACAGGAGTCACCAATCAATAGCACTCAACAATGTCTTCAGAGTAAAACTATTCCCTGTAAGGCTAAGTATCACAAACATTTTTATATGCGTGATCAGGACCAGGATCAGGAATTGCATTCAGCAGTTTCAAAATGTTTCTCATTTTTAACATGAAGAGCACAATGAGTTTTGTTTGCAAATTCCTGTCTTTTAGGTCTGCTTCAGTTTGGTCACACTCTAAAAATGGCACTTTGGACATAACTGACTGCGCATTTCATGTATTTTAATGCTAAATCATGGAGATATATATTTCATAACAAATGCACTGCTGCATGTAACAATGGCCGTGTAAAAGATGAAGGCACGTGTTCTGAAACAGCAGAACTACACGTTTCTGCTGGCTGGGTGTCGTGGGAACACATGTATCTCATGCTCTTAATTTTGCAAAACTGTAAGTCTTTATGAGCCCCAGAGGACTGGAAAAGACTTGGAAACAATGCAGAAGGCACATGCCAGCATTTTTACATCAGACTTGCCGGCAAAAGAGGGGCAAGAAGACAAAAAAAAAAAAACCTCAGATGACTTTCCTGACGTTTTGTTGCTTTTCCTTGGCATACCCTGATCTCAGCGGCAAATTTACGGCCGTTAAATCATTCAGCAGGCACATTCCTCGGGCCGGCATGACACTTCATCCAGCAAAACAAAATCTGCACGACTGCATTTCTTTCACACAAATTGAACCAGAATTCATTAGCAAGCAATTTCAAGCCATCAGCCGTACATTAAATGTGTTCTAAATGGGCACAGTGCATTTAAATATTTAAGTATTGTGTGTTTTCATATGTTTGTCTTTACATTACCATTTATTTATTTATTTATTTATTTATTTATATGATGCTTCTCTCCAAAGTGGTCACCACCACATGACTCTCTACGTACCGTTGAGTAATAATGATTCCTCTTTATTGCTTTTGCAAAATCACCATGACCTCATCTTCTCTGGTAGAACAGGAGTTACCATTGTGGAGAAATCTGTTGACGGTCAGACACTGGCTCTGTATGTCTGGAATGACACAGACCTTAAACCCGGTCCCAGAAGTTAGTTTCCAGCCATCAGGCCATACAAGATGCACACTTGCCAGGCTAACAAAACAATTTAACCAAAAAATATTCTAAAAGAATTTTGCTCAGAGGCATAATTCATTATCAAGAAAATTAAAATTGCTGGGCAAAATACAATTTATCTTAAGTGGATAAAAGCTGTTAATATTCTAATAAATATTGACTAGTTTCACAGGTGTACCTCCTTATTCTTTATGTTCAAAATGATTCATACTTACCACTTCTTCAATGCCAGCATAGTCTTGAGATCTGGGATTTCCATGTAGAAAAGTGGTTGACATTGTGGAAAAAAATCTACTGGACGATTCATTCAGCATAAAGCATCTGAGTCACCAGCCCCCTGCGTGTCTGGAACGACTTTGATACCGATGGCATCAGTCACACCTGCAGTCATGTTCCATTTAGCCACGCCCAGTCTGGCTAGGCTCCTCCTCACTGGATTATTACCTCTCCTGCAGCCCATGAACTCAGTTATCATTTATCTATACCGGCTCCTCATTATTAGTGGTCCCCTTGTGAAGTATGGGGCGGCTGTGTTGTATGGAACATTCATTACATAGCGATTCTGTTCTTGTACAAGGCTTTTGCCATCTATTGATTTTCTCAACAGAGTTGACTCAAATTTTGTACTTGGCATTATCTGTATTTATGTATGTTTCCTTGTCTTCCCTGCAACACGCCGCCTGTGTTTTGACTAAGGTTTCTGCAACGTGATTTTGGATTGAAAACAAAACATTTTGGATTCACATTTGGTTCCTGCCACCGTCGTACCGCTGTATATTCCTCTGTTTAAGGATCAAAGGGGCTGCTGGGTAATGAAAATTTAGCAGTAGCAGCACAGGAAGAAGCAGTCTGATTGGCGTTGCTGCCTCTCTGCGGACATCCACCAATCGAACATCAGTTTTTAAAGGGGCTGTTCAAGCAACTGGCATTAAAACTCATAGTGAGTTAAATGCTGTTTCAGTGAAACACCCAGGGTCGTGAGGCTACATTTAGCCTTATTGACCTATTGTTCTAAGGGGGAAAAAGAATCATATGACCTAAAATAAGATTAGATGACAGATTTCAGTGGCGTGACATTTTCAATTCGGGCCTCCTCAAATACACTGCTGTTGTATTGTGCTGAATTGCCTACTGGATTTCCTTAAGCAAGTTAAAGAAAGCAACAGAGAATGAATTGACAACTGATTCCAAGCATGAACATATTTTAGTGGTGTGAAAATTCCTGGTTAATAAAGTCCACATGATGGGATTCACTTCTGAGCTAAGTCCCCTTCTGAGCTAAGTCATAGTCTGACTCTTCTGGGCCAGTGATTGGCAGGTCATCTGGGTCAAGAGGGTTGTTAGTGGCAGGCACGTGTCACGACGTCCCTGGAGGTTGGCATGTTGTTGGCACGGTGATGAACACGAGGTGGAATTCGGGTAGTGGCTTGGTGGAAGGATCCACGGGTTTCTTGCATCTCAAGACAAGGAAATGGAATGGAGGGGGTGGGGTGGAACAGAAATAAAAGCTCGGCTGTGTCCTTAAAGGAGCCTGGGGTCAGTGGCACCCCATCTGGGGGGCTGGAGAGGCTCTGTGACATGAGGGGGCGGGATCCGCGGCTAGATTCTGTGGGATCAAGGTGGGTGGCCAGGGGGAGGTATTAGCATGTCGCTAGCCACAGTACGGTATGACTAGTCATCAGGGTTACCAAGGGAAACGTGCATAAAGTCATCACAGTGGATGAAGAATGAGTGCGTCAGGACCTGAGTACTGATGTTCAGTACAGCTTTACATTTCCTGAGGTTGTTTACAGCACACCCTTTTCGGGAAAACATTCCCTCATTACAATTAACAGAATTACATTTTTAAAAAGAAATAAACTGGCAGCTTCCAGAGTGTCCAGAACAGTTAATTGGATAAATGCCACTCCTGGGTCGTGTTTCCGCCCGCTACACGATCTCTTTTCGGAATTAAAGCGATGGAAGAGCGGGAAAGTGAGACTTGGCCAGCAGCTGAGAAGGACATTACTCACGATGTCAGACAGCGGAGCGCATTACAGAGAGAGAGCTAGTACAGCACATGACGTCGATAATGACGTTATTTCAGACACCCTGGTCGCTGTTTCCATCAAACTACGAGGCTACGTGAAGCACTTAGAATAGTCCTTATAAACACTGTGAGACGAAAGCTTCTCTCTCTTGTCATTATATGATTCGGACTGTCATTTCGTTACGCAACCGCATACAGCAGTAAGGACAGGAAAGGTTTACACTAAATACGTTTTTTTTACTGAATGTGCAACGACCAACAGTGTTTAAATTAAGCATTCTTTTAAAAAAAAAAAGTAACTGAACTTTTGTTTTTTATGTGGCTGTTTGATAGGCTCTATAATTTTCTATACAATTATTCAGCTAGATACACTTTCTACGGAAACATCTCAGTTTAGCTATATGCGATTTACGAAATGCTCTGTTTGAGTTACAGTGAAATCCAGAATGGTCACTACGAGTCTGCCGGCTCACACCTCGTTCTGATAAGGTCATTCCGATTTGGCGAATCTTAAACTGGAAAAGGAGAAGAATTTGTCCCTGTGTTATAAAGCCTGGAGTGATTTACAGTGGATCAGAGAGGACGACTTCATATTTCTACGACAACTTCTGTCATAGAATAAACACGCTGTCAAACGGGCCTTAGAAATTTGAGGCACAACTTGTTCTCACACCGATAGAAAATCCATTTCCTTTTGGGTCGGTCGCAGGGAGAAAAAAACCCAACTGATGCACTTACTCATCTGGGAATCAAAGAGGCCCTGCAGGGAACAAGCTTACACATGTATTAATAGCAAAGGAAGAAGAAGCAGATTTTGGAGGCTAGGTGGAACAGTCGTTCACTGCTCAGAATGCACTCCTTTTCCCACGTGGTTCTATTACATCCTTGGCCGGTTCGACATGCACTTCTACACAACTGCATGGACTCCTCAGATGTTCCCATAACACACCGCCGTACCAATGACCATACGCATGCAACTGCCATGGCATAAACTGAATCGAAAGTGACTGACTGGCCAGTAGATTAAAATAAAAAAATTTAAAAAAATGAAATGATAAAATAATAGAATTTTTTACCCAGTGACTATTGCAGGAATGATCATTTTTACAATGGCTAAGGATCTTGTTAAATGTGCAAACCCTTCCAGGGATACAGGACTACAGATCAATAACTTAATGGGTTAATTTTCCTCAATGTGTTTGGTTAGTGCAAAATTAATGTGTCCTCTAATTTAAAGTGTACCCTCCCGACAAATATTTTTTCCATAGAGGAGATAAAGAACCTTTTATAATGTGCAGCAAATTTCACTTAGTTGATCACATGGGACCTGCCACAGTCTGTCCTTAAATAAAGGAGATGGGGTTTGTTGTCGTCTCCGGGGAGATCGAGCAGTGACCCAGGGGTCCTTCTCCTCAGTGAGGCCCCTGGCTCATATCCTGTGCTGCTTGAGGGTCCGATATTTCTGTGTTTTGTGGGGGGCGGGGAACGTGGGGCGTGATCGGCCTGTTTTCCTAAACCTCGTTTCCCAGCAAGGAGATGCAGTCGCGTGAAACCCATCCAACAAAAACAGTCACCCCTTTGACCTGCAGGGATTGCTAGCTCCGCTTTCCAAATCCGCAGAAGATTCCCCAAGGGGTGTGGGTCAGGACTGCGTAATTTAACAACACACAGGAACACAAGTGTGCGGCTCCAAGGCTGCATCCGTGCTCTGAAATGAAAGGCTGCCGCCTTCTTGACCCCGCCCACCTTGCGTGGCGGGGTAAACGCTGTCCCAAAGCCTTTCATCTTCTCCCTAATTACACGAAACATCGATCGCATCTCGGTCTGCAGAAACGCCCATCGTGGCACATTCTACTGAACTTTTAGAAAAAAAAAAAAAGGTTTTTTTTCCCTTCCTTGCACACACATCCCCGATGCACGTTTTCCAGTCCGCAGCCTTTCGCGGAGATGGTGCCCAGATGGAAAACGGGACAGTCAGCGTGTTTTGATCGAGATAAAAGACGTTTCACAAGACCGGGGCTCGGCGTGTTGGAGTCCAATGCCTGCAGAGTGTGTTCAGTGCTACAAAAAAAAATTAAAAATTGACTCATTGTAGCAATAAAGGGCATTGCAAGACACTATGTGTAGGTCTCCATTACATTATGCTCTGTAACAGTGGGAGAGTTTTCATTTTACTTTATGGACCAGTCAAATAATTCCGTTAAAAGTGTCTCATTAGTCAAGTTAATTCCGGTGTTCATTTTGATTCACACAGAGCAGAAACAGACAAACAAACATACTGTAAGTTACGGCTGCTTCCTGGTCATTGTGGTAATGCTTTACCTTATTGTGCATTTCCTCCTGTGCAATACTGTCAAAGTTTTTAGAATTCCATCGTGATGGTCTGGCATCCAGTCCAGTGTCCCCCGCCTTCGGTCCAGTGCTGCCTGGAAAGGCTTGTCAATGATCACATTTGTTAAATGATGTCTGTTAATAAACAAAATGTATTAGAGTGCAGATTTCCATTTGTTTTAAAACAGAACAAATTATACAACAGTGAATATAATCATTTTTTTTTATAATTATTGCATTGGTTAAATTTACTTAGATCTGGTACTCAATAAAGGTAGAGATTTATTTTTCCTGTCAGTCACAGCCCTTTTAGGAATGAGCTCATGTGGTTTTCGTTCATACATTCTTTCTCCACCTTGTTTTTGAGGCTTCCTTAGACTCACATACAGCGATTATCGCCTACCTTAATCATTACCATATTTACAGTGTGCTTAACAACAGGCACAGAATCCTTGCACTGTAGCTACAGCTAACAGAGGTAGCCAACATCCAGCATTGCAGATGATGACACCCGTCCGTCTGATGGTATCGTCGCTGTGGGCGCTGTATAGCCTCCCTCCCTTACCTGGGGGAGGGGTTAAAAACTAGCTTATCTCTGCTCCGCTGCAATTATCCCACAATCCTCTTGGGCTTCGACTCACTGTTTACATTCCGCTTGGTAGCATGTTTTGATGCGGCTTCAAAACGAGGCTGTTCATTGCCGTGCGCGGAGAGCTACAGGCAAAAAAGAATGCAAGCCTCAGGTTTGAAAATGCAAAGGTTATTCAGCACATTTGCTGTTAATTCATAACCATCCAAAAAAAGATGTTTTGGAAATCGTCCATCAGTTTGTTCTATCCATAGGCTTTTGGAAAAAGGTATTGGTTGTTTTCTAAAAAGTGAACCTCAAACTCCAAGCAGTGTGATAATTATATAGCAAATTTAAAATAATAGTTAATTCATGAAATGAATAAAGACACATTTATATAATTTACTGAATCATGAGACTCTGTAAGTATTCTTTGAAGTCAATATTTATGCTGAATTTAATTTTCCATTGCTTAGTTTCTGCAGTTCGCTTCTCTTATTTTGTGAAGCTGTCAAACCGATGGTGACTGCGGAACTGATTGATCTGCTGCCCGCCATAAGGTTATGATCAGCAGTGAAATTAATCAAATATTTTAGGGGGTTAAAACTGTTCAGAGGACAGCTGACACAAACATGTTGTGTGATCACGGTAAATATAAACCAGACAGAACTAGACCTTTCTAAATAATATAAAGAAGCAAAAGAAAAAAACCCTGCTGTTCTTTCTGAATGGAGCTAGACAAAAAACAGCCACTTCAACAAGGTGGCATGTGATGAAATCTGACAGGCTAAAGAGGGCGAGTAGACAGATTAAAACGTAAAGAAAACAGCAACGGGTTTCCTTCTGCAGAAAGGTTTTGGCTACAGATGTTTACGGCTGCAGTATCTGCGTTTGACACAATTCACTTAGCAAGGTAGACTTACTGGCCCTCATTCATGAAATGAACGTACGATAGAAAAGTGGGCGTACGGTCATTTCCACGCAAAGGTTGGCATTTATCAATGTGGACGTCAGTGGAGCAAATCTCACGTCACATCTCATCTGGTGTACTCAAGTGTTCGATTCATCGTGGTCTGGCATGCAGCTTAGCAAATCTGTCGGAGTCAGAGATTTATCATATATTCGGTCTTAAAACTATGTAGACTATGGCAAAATATATTTTGTGAAGCCTACGTTGACTACAGTGTATGTCATATATACTGAGATCTCCAACTCCGACAGATTTTCTATGCTGCATGTCAGACCACAATGAATTGAACACTTGCGTACACGCGGTGAGACTTGACGTGAGATTTGATCGCAGCCTCCGCTCACGTCCACATCGATAAATGCCAACATTTGCGTGGAAATGAACATACGCCCACTTTTCTGTCGTACGCTGGTTTCATATACGAGGGCCATCATTCGTATTCATACGAAACTTTGGTGTGGAGCACATTGCCTCCAAGACACTAGAACGCAAAAAAATACGCCAATAACTTAGGCCTAAGATCCATTCATGTTTTAAGTAACATCTTGGCATATGTAGGATTCCTTATTAACCATGATCCTTGGGTTTCACGTGTTCGCAGGCACAGCGGGGAAAATAGAAGTTACCTTCAGAAATCGTGTTCCATTTTTCTCACCTAGCAGCTTAAAGTTAATAAATAATGACAACCATCTAACATTGTCCTGTTATGATCATCAGCAACATTTAAATATTACATTTATCAGAGAAAACTCTGAACCCATAATATTTCTTGAACAGCATTTGAAGTCAGTCAGACGTCTCCTCCATCCTATTCTTATCGGAATATCGGGCGAAGTCCTAAAGATATATGTACTGATAAATGGTCCTTCAAAACAGATCAAATAAAAACAACTCTTGTTTATACTGGAAAGTTTCTCACTGATAAATATTTGACTGTTTATGTGACTGGGGCTGCTTCAGGTTACACAGCCTTAACAAGTAGATGCCGAGACATTTCCAGACCTGGAAGGTCTCAGATTTGCTTGTTCCAGAACAATCCGACATCGCCGTTGTGTGATCTTGACCATGGGCATATTATTTTGACCATTACATTCAATCTGTACAGCAAAGCCAAAGTAAGCATATTTTCTGATTTCAGGACCTCTTATCACTTATGCTGGAATGTAGCAAGATGGAGGGGGAAAAGAATTAAATTCCATTAATCATTTAAAATCATATATGCATTCTTGAAACTTAAATGATGCCAGAGGCAAACTGCATTTCCTGAGTTTTTTTTCCAGACGTATTACAGCTTACATAAAGCCATACTTATTATGATGTCAAGTCACCTAAACATTCTTTCAGTATCTGAAAAGGATAGACAGATGTCACCTTAGGTTTAAAATTTACGGTACCATGTCCTCAAAACAGACCTTGGGAAATATATATTTTGCACCAGACAGGAGAGCCGTCATGAAACACACATTGAGGAGGCTATGGCAAACATATCATCTGGTTCACGTCAGACAAGTGATCTGCCTTAGCAAATTGTCACCTCTTATTCAGACTTGCTGACTTTGCATGCAGTTTATTTTTTTTGGCCAGGAAACTTTAAAATTACTCCTTCAAGCCCTAGAAACACGTGATGAATGTCTAAAATTTGTTTGTGAATGGACTCTATTACATTTGACTTTTTAATTCTTGCCAATATAGAAAGTCATTTTTAAAAGAGTGTAATTTTAGCTTTTCAATGCTAATACATTAAAGCATGCTGTTGCACTTTCAGTGCGCTGTGGAAATCACTGAGGTAAAGGTGTCTACCGCACAGTGAATTCTGCATGTGCGTGCTCGTGATGTGCAATGCATGTTGTTTGTTCTTCTTGAGAAGAAGAGTAATCCTGGCAGGAAGCCTCCGGGGAATGCTCTCTAGAGTATGAGACTCCATGAACCTTCCTAAGGGCAAAGAGAGGTCAAGGGTTAAAGGTCTTTTTGGGGAGGACAAGAAATGTGATTGGCGGGTGGCGGACTTGCAAAACAGGACTAACCCTCATAAATCAGCCCCAAACCCGTTGATAGGGGTAGTAGCAGCCAGACACTTGAAGATTATATTTTGTCTCTCAGCTCTCATACCAAGAAGATGCAAAACAAATATACCAGTCCGTTAGAGGTTCAGCTCTTCACTGCTGAAAAAACAGCATTGTCCATTTCTCTCAGCCATCGATAATAAATAAATAAATATCACCCATCCTCTGAAGTGCTTATCCTATGCAAAGTTGCCTGGAGCCAATCCCAGTCAGCATGGGACACACGGCTGAGGTGCTAACCCATTACAGAGTATAATCTCACCATGGGTAATTTACAGATGCCAATTAACCTAAATTACATGCTTTATGGACTGCAGGGAGAAACCAGAGTACCCTGAGGAAACCTGCGATGCGAAAGGAGAACATGCAAACTCCATGTCCACAGAGTGGAGACAGGATTTGAACCTCCAACCCCAGAAGTGTTACACAGTAGTACTAACCACTGAGCCACCATACAAATACATGAAACATTAGTCTTAGGTTATTTTCAATACTGAGAAATAGTGTAGCTTCTTTCAAGGCTATGCTAACTTTAGCAGTTCATTTTTGATTATGCAAAAAAAGCTTTAGAAGGGAATTCTACACTTAACCTGCTGCATCAGTTTGCAGTGTCATTACAGGCTTACTAATGACCGCACCACGTGTTCGCCGTTAGCGGGCTTATTAGCAACGATTAGGGCTGCTGTATTTAAATTTCATTAAGCACAGAAGAACCCATTAGGTTATTAAGAAGAAGCCACGAAAACCTTAACTCCTCTGAGAACTGAGCCGTGGTTACGGTGTCATCAAATGCGTATAGTTTTATAGTATTTGGAAGCGTATTTTGCACAGGACCGTCATTACCGAATAATAGAAAAACTACTCATTTCAGAATATGTATTTTCATAAATATAATAAAACACACACATGTCTTCATCCTTATTGCATGATGCTGATAAACATGCTGTAAAGTCGAGTGAAGTGCATCACGCCGACAGGCCTCCCATCCCCGGCTGAATAGGCATGAAGTCTGGGGGGCCACGCATGTTTTATTAACCTTTTAAACATACTGCATGTGTGTGACCGTTCGGCTAGGCCGTGGGAATAGACTGTACACGTATGAAAAAACCGATACAAGAGCAGCGCTTATCTGAACTTCACCCCCACGTTTCATATTTACTTTGCCACATCTAAATTATACTTAAAAACTGTGGCCAGCTGCAGTAGTGTGTATATTTATACACACACAACTTATTCTTCACGGCAGTCTTCAGAAATTATTACAAACAAAACACCCGATGCAACTAGGCTTACCTCAATAAGAGGAGTTAAGCGGAGATTAATTTCTAGTACTAAAACCGAGGGAAATGTACACGAAAGCAGTATTTTTAATACGTCTACAATATCGAAGCGTTGTACGGTAACGCTCTTCATCAGCTGGGAACGTTGCAGGTACGTTAGGGGAACGTTAAGAACGTAACGAGAACTTCACCTGACGTTTGTGGGAGCGTTCCCTGTTCGCTGCCATGGGGCCTGGGGAATAACAACACAATTATTTTGAACACAAGATTGGTTGGAACATTTCATATCCAACGTTTTGGTTAAAACCAATCACTGTTATGCAACATTTAATCTTTTCGCAGTTTAATGCTCTGCCAAGCCGGCTGTATTTAATTAATCAATTAATTATAATTAGACGGACGGCAAGTCATAATCGTCAGAGTACAGTATTCAGGCTTTAGGCTTATAGCGCTTATGATGAGTTTATGATGGAGTCTCGGCAGCAACGCAAATCCAACTTTTCCAGCGCGGCATCGCAGTGTACATGGAGCCTATCGCATGACACACAGGACGGATCTCGGATGGGATGGGATGGGATGGCCGGCCGGCAGAGGTCTCACACGACCTGAGAAACTGCACCTCGGTGGAAACCGGAGGAAATCCACGTAAACAGGAGGCTTACTTACAGAGCAGGGGGTGAAAATGAAATGCGGATCCTATGAAGTGCTTTCCAGGCATCTCTTCCCGCCAGAGAACCTCGTTTATCTGACTGGCGTCATGCACGGCCGCAAAGTGAAGGAGGAAGTGTGACTGTCTGAAGGGAGCCTTTTAACTTCAATAGCCGAGTAACCACACCTATACCTGAGTTAAAATATTTAAACTGCTAACTCAGGGTAAAGGGTCATTTAAAAGGAATTAAATCTTTATTAAATGCTACATTAAAAGCCTGAATTTGTTTACAATAATATGATGCAGACCTTATGTCCGTGTTTAAAAAAAACAAAATAAGCATTATTTTTTTTCAGGAAATTCTTTCAAACAGCAAAAAGGTAAAGGCTCCATGAAATAAAAAAACGGGACAGAAAACACATACATGAGCTCCTTAAAGTCACTGAAAGTTTACTTTAAAAATTCTGCATTAATGCAATTAAACGTAACGGAAGAGTCCACGACTTCACTTGAAAAAATTTAAATAAAAGTGAAAAATTGCTGCTCAGAAAATCTGAGCCTGATTCCTTAATGTGTTCCTAGACATGTGATGTATATTCGCACTTTCTCCACTAGGTGTCGGGGTTGTTTAGCTTTTTGGATTTCCCGCAAACGTCGGGTGTACGTCTTTGGCATGAGAGCTTCTTATTAACGTACTACTCTCTTTTTAAAAATTATATATGTACGCATTTATTTGATAAGTTAATTTTCCAGACACAATACTTCGTTTTGAAAGATATCTTTCTGGAAAAATCCGAATATTTTAAGTCTCGCTCATTTGTTACCTTCCAAATACCAAATGAAATGTTGTCATAATCCCAGTTGATTGTACATGAGAGGATTATATGTTTATTGCGCTTAAATCAGTATTTCACACACAAATTCCATAAACTGAGGACTAGCTGAACAATAAGTGAAATTTTCAATCTACAACACATCAAATTGCCTTAAATAACAGAATATTATAAAATTTTCTAATGTATATAATAAATCATTCTATTCTTTTTCCATAAATGTATCTATCACAGGGCTGTGGTGATTGCTTTAATCTTACACAGTAATATATATTAAACATAACTGAAAGATGTATTGGTTTTATCATAAAACACCTTATGGAATACCTATTGGGCCTTGAAGAGGCTTTGCATGCAGCAGAAATCTGGCCTCATTAATACAGTATTAGACCAATAAATTCAAGGTGAACTTTTTGTTAAGGTTCCATTTATTTTCCAATTGCTTTCTTTAAACAGAAATGACCAGTGACTGTTCACGAATGTCCTTTTTTTCTGAGACAAATTATACCTCCCTTACTTACCGTGAAATAAACTTTTTTCAAAATGAATATTATCCCTAGAGATTAAAAAACTTGTTCTCTAGAAACTATTTCTGTTCAGATCAGACAATTCAGCAAGAAAGAGGCTTTGTAGATATTGGTTACGAATCTAGACTGAAGCAAAAGAATCTGCAAACATTTATTTCTGTTTGTTTAGCAAATGAACACTGCGGCCTCAGACTGACAGCTGTCCCCGTACGAATGGAAAAAAGCACCGGAAATCAAAAACGATCATGATGACATATTAAAATGTATAAACCTAATAAAAATCAGAATGTGGATAAAATTCCAGAACAATCCAAAAATGACAATATAGTAAATAATTTTTCCAGGCACCTTGGCACTGGGATTTTATTTTGTGAGAATTTTAACTTTCTATACACGATTCACTGATTTTACTTTGAAACCCGTTTGAAATTTTCACCCATCACCTGGCCATAAAATGCTATTTTATTCAAGACTGTTGTGTAAGCCAAAAAGAATGAGGTAGAACCTCTCACAGTTGACCGGTTTGGCATAAGCTGTGCAGCAGAGACAAACATGCTATGGGGAAAAAAAAGAATCGGAAACCTCTCTCTCTCTCCTTGGGTCTCGGTGTCTCCGGATCAGGCACGAGTCAGACAGCCGGCTGTTCCTGCAGCTTCAGAGGTGCGGACTGGACGTGATGAAAAGGGCAGGCACAGTCCCACTGCAAGACCTCTGATTCTCCACTGCCAGCACAATCCTCCTCATTTAGGGGCACATCCTGGAACCAGTCTGCTTCTTAATTAAAGCCTTAGTGTATTCCGGAGACCCAGAAGAACCCGTGAACCCACTTTAAAGCTACACTTGACAGGTATATTTAAGTTCACCAAGCCTGACCAGATGGAACATGTATTTTGTATAAGACTTTATACGGTTCTGGAAATTTATACAGACTTTTATATATATATATATATATATATATATATATACACACTCCACAAGTCAGGGTATAAGAAAAAAGAAAAAACTAGTATGGATTGGGGGGAGGGTTGTCTGAGGATGCTGCCATGGAGACCTTTAAGGTCTTTGAGATTTACGCATCTCAAGACTTCATAAGAGAAGAGAAAGGCTGTTAGTTGGCAAAGGATAAAATGAGATGTTTTGGTATAATTGTTAATATTTATCATTGGATTTAATTGCACTGCAATGAGTGAAATATAGATTAAACTGTGGATCTTCAGATGAATTCCTCCAAAATGTTTTATGATTCATTTATCATCCATCCCGATCATCACTCGTACAACTTGGGACATGCCGACATCACAAAGTTGACAAGGATCAAAAAAGTAGTACAAGACACATTTAATAATTCTTCATAAATCCCCCTTCATACTCATCCTGATGAGGGATGGGAATCCACTCACTTAGCTCTCCGAGTGTCTGCCTTAACCCCCCATGCTCTCCCAAGGTTCGAAGGTCCTTTGGAGCTGAAGCCTATACATGCCCACAGCTGGTGGTCTGCTACAAACTGATGTCAGCTCTTTGCCATGACAAGAAGCCGCTTGGACACTCTGGAGAGAGGTTATGTCGCTTCTACTGTTTTGACAAAGCACCTGTTGCTGTGATGGAAGCATATTTCCAAAACCTAAATATAATTTTTACAAACAAAAAAAATACACATCATTTTTGCATAAATAACTTTATAACTTTACACTGCTATGCTTTAATTTCAGCTTAGAATATCATAAAATAACACGTCTTGACGAGGACTTATAATACATTTCATATTTCAGTGTTGTATTTCAGACCCAGATATTAAGGTTATAGTGTCACAGGACACCATTTTTTAAGATGGTGAATGAGACAAATAGGTAATACATGAACTGCACATGAACACATGAATTGCACATGAACACATGAATGAGCACATGAATACATGAACTGCACATGAACACATGAATGAGCACATGAATACATGAATTGCACATGACTGTGCACAGTTTCACACAACGATACAGCTGATGCACATACAACAGATAGCGAAGAATCTCTGAGATATTAAAGTCGAAGGTGATCATTTTATTAAAACTGACGATTCAGAAACCTGAACCTCCTTGACTTCACAGGCCTCTAAATTCCAGCGTGTGCATTCTGACAGATTTGTGTATAAGTTTCTAAAGGATTGTTATTAAAGAGTGTGGAAATGCCTGAAATCCTCGTATTGCTATTAGATTACATCATAGTTGTTATATTAATGTTATATAAAAGTAATCTTAGCACTTGGCTTGACCGATATTAAAAAGTTAAATTAAAGTTCCCTTTGAAGGCACCGTCGTAAGTTTGTCAGATATTTCCCAGCTCACCGCTATATACCGGATCTATCAATGTAGAAAAAGGAGAAGTAATGAAAATTCAAGTTTATTGCTCAGGGCACGGCTCAATCCGGCATCGAAAATGAATCCTGCAATTTAGTCAAAAAGCCCCGAGACAGAAGAGAGCCAAGCTAAAGTTAACAGAACATATGGATGACAAAGTGATCACAGGTGTGCAACAGGGCGCTGGCAGCGAAGCAGCCTCAGTTTGCGCCTATGAATTAATATTTTTTTAAAAGTAAAGTGAACAAGGAATAAACTGGGCATTTTCAAACCTTGGTCGATATGTTCACCCGGGTACCCAGGTGTGTACATGAATATCGGCTCTCTTTGTCTGATTTTATTATGCCTCCTGGAATCACAATGGAAGTTCAGCTCTGATGCGAAAGACAGCTGACTTGCGGAACCCGGCAGGCCACCTGTGCAAGGTACCTTAAAACCTGAAACAAACAAGAAGCGACAGCCACCAGCCAAAACCCCCCATGGGGCGCAAAAGGGAGCGTAGCTTGGCGGACAAAGCGTAGACAGGTGAAAAGGCCATGTTATACGGGCCTTGAATAATTGAAGGTCGCTTACCAGCTTCCATTGGGTCGACAGACAGCGCCCCTCCCCTCCATTTGTTCTTAGTCACAGGTACAAGGTGGGACGAACGAATGGAAAATGAAAGCGAATCCCTCCAGGTGAGTGCGGATTCTTCAAACAAGCGGCGGGCGCCATTCCTAAAGCCGGCCGTCATCTCAAATATTGCTCTCAACTCTGACGCCGTGATGGCTACGTTAACACAGGTATTGATTAGATAAATATTTGATATTTCCTTTCAGCACTGATATGCGGTACAACTCGATTTAACAGTTTTGTTGGTGTTGTTTTGCCCTTTGCTTTAGGTTGCTGGTTGTTATGAAGTGTTCAATTAACCAGGTCCATTCTTATTCAAGACCGAAAGCGGCTCGTCACCTCACAACATTATGGATAAACATATTTCATTATGATAGCAGGATGCCAACAAAATGGTAAATGTATTCATGATACATTTTATGTGCATTGTTGTTATGGGATATAGTAAATATCTGTTACAATTTAAGTTTGTTTTACCATGAATTCAAGATGGCCACTCTAAAAACAGTTTAGGTTTCTTTTAAGGGGCTCTAATTGCAAAGGAACCTACAGGCTTTAAAAGGTGTACATTAATAAAAAGGAAATCCACAATGAGTGGACTTAAATGGAGAACGATGGCATTGCGATGGAGGGGACGTGAATGACGACTGTGTATTTTAAAGTCCAGTTTAATCAGGTCCCTGTTTTACACGCTCAAGGCTGGAGCCGGTTCTTTAAACTATCAATTAAGTCTCCAGCCAAAAGCACACAGCCTGGAATCTGCCTGAAGTCAACAACTTTGAACACTGTGACTAACACCATCTGCAGCTGCGTGTCTCAGCTATGTACTTATTTTTTCACTAAGAAGCAACGCTCAGTGGGGATTTCCTTATTAATGAGGAACTTCACCGCTTTGGCTGGTGCTAATGTGCCCGCTCCTCTCAATACCCCAAGCCGGCCGGGATTGTTATTTTTTTCTGAGTTCAGCAGCCGACTCTCGGATGCTAACGCCTGCGTTTCAGTGGCTTGAACCAAAGTGAAAAGCCCTCCAATATTATTATATTCAATATGCAATATTATTGAAGCCATGCATTGTTTTAGAATGACTATGCTCCATATTACATACATGTGCATGTATATTTTCATACTTAATGTGTGTATATGTAATATATCTGCATACACCTGCAGAATTAGGGGCCTTCATCTAGACCCCTGCAGAAACTCGATACACTTTGCTTGTACGCACTGACAGATTTCCATATTCCCTACAGTATGGATTAGTGTGTACTCTACACCGCACACCCGGCTTGTTTTTATTTTCAAAGATGCCTTAGATGTCTTTGGTCGAAAGACGCGTCTGTAGACAAGCGAAGGCCCCTGAAACGCATACACATTGTCCTGGCCGCTGTCTGTTTACCAGCCACGAAACAAGCGAACTGTAATAAATGTTACATATTAATGTAATGAAGACAAATTTAAATGAGTGAACAACATTGTACTTCTGTTATTATGCTTTTTGTGGTCCATGAGCGGTGAGACATATGTACCAAAGTCCAGGACACCAGTCACTCCGACTCTGATAAATCTCTTCATCCGCGGCAGGTCAGGTAATTGTTTACAGCACGAATTGGTCCCAATGTCCGAAATTGTTCATTTCGGAGTTGTTTTTTATTCATCGTGCAGCATGGTCCGACCAAGAAGGCCTGTCATTAATATCTCCTGCAGTTTCAAATCATTCTTGACCTTGTACGTGGAATTTGAAATCAGTATTACAATTGCTAACATTTTTCACTTGACTCTTCACCTGCGAGTAATGAGGCTTTGCTGAAACCACACTCACCACAAAACATCCTTCATCCCAATAGTGATAATTATGAAGCTCAGTATTGATCAAGGTATTGATGCATCACTAATTGTTCAGGGTATATTTATTAATGCTCCAAAACTGTACATTATTAACCTCGAGATGGCACAAGAATGCCAGATGGGAAAAAGGCACATCAAGATTTTATTTGAAATGAAAGATTTTGATCACGTTATATATTTGCATGTGACATAATGTCATAATGTCTTTGAACTGAGAGACCACAAACAGAACAGCGATTTGTGCCAAGTAAACTAATATTTTATGTGTCTTCATTTTCCAGTGAAGTGTTATGAAGCCCAGAACATTTCATTTGCATGCCTATAATGGCTTCCACGTTGCATATTGAGTGTGATGCAAGGACCTTGGTCAGTTACTTAAGTGCATTTGTGCAACTTGTAATGATAAGGAAGATCTTTAAACCAGGATCACCCGTGTAAAATGCATTTCAAAGCAGATTATATTTGTTTTATTGACGTATTGGACTTCAGGGAATACAAGGTTGTCGTTGCATGAATTTCTGAATGCAGAACTGCCAAACTCCAGGTAGATGAAAGACGGCTTTGTTGAAATTCCTCTGCAAACTTGGCTTTACCAGGGATCGCAGCTTGAGCATGCAAACACTTCTCATGTGTTTCATGATATCGAAAAGTATGAACACTGTACAGAGAACACAGAAGTCTTAGTTGAAATGATTTATTTTAACATTTTGGGCCATCCCATCTAGAACGACAGAAAATACTGACGCAGTCCTGTGTATCCTCAATCTTAATATTATAAGTTACTATATTATACATAGTTAATTATTCATAACTAAATGGTTTTATATACTTAATGTTATTATCCTTTTTTGAATTATGTCATATGGTAAATAATTCATATTATTAACTAAAAGGCATTCCCAAAATGTAGATAACATTAATGTTTGTAACTGGCTACAAATGCTGAAATAGTTTTAAACAGTATTCAGTTACAGAGCAGGTCTGCTAGCAGATTCATTATGGTTACAGGTGTAGTAGAGGGCCCATGTAGCTGACCGGTACAGGTGTATCAGCCTGGCCTCTAACTGACCGGTACAGGTGTATCAGCCTGGGCCCCTGTAGCTGACCGGTACAGGTGTATCAGCCTGGGCCCCTGTAGCTGACCGGTACAGGGGTATCAGCCTGGCCTCTAACTGACCGGTACAGGTGTATCAGCCTGGGCCCCTGTAGCTGACCGGTACAGGTGTATCAGCCTGGGCCCCTCTAACTGACCGGTACAAGTGTATCAGCCTGGGCCCCTGTAGCTGACCGGTACAGGGGTATCAGCCTGGTCAAGCCGTAGAAACATCAGCCCCCCCCCCCACCGCCTTGATATATACACACAATGGGTTTTACTTGAGCATCAATCCGCTCGTAATTTTGGCGTATTTATTTTCCGTGAGCCTGCTCTCCTTCAGATTGCAGGGTGAGCCTCCAGTGATTCAGAGCTGAAGGTGTGTTTGTGCTGTTATGCCCTCTGGCTTGGCTGGCAGCTTATTCCTACTGATCTGAGCCAGAATTCAGACTGGCTGAGAATACCGATCACCTTAGCCAGACCTGGTCCTTTGAGCTCTCGCTGGCATCTTCCCCTTCTGCCGCTTTCCTCCTCTGCTCCTCTCTTCCCTTCTGAAGTTGACAACAAAGACATCCTCGGGGTCTTCCTTGATGTAAGACCCACTCTTGATCTTTCTCCCTATTTTTTTGTACCTTCGAGTTGCACGACTTTCATATTCCGCGAGCACAATATTTACACACTGCATAGACAAAGGGAAAGCATGCCCTTTATTCGCCTTCAGATGCACTAATGACCCGGCTCTTCATTGATCACCTGATCATTTAAAACCGAAACGCAGTAGGTGGACGGACACGGACATCCCCCACCACCGCCCTCCTTCCTCAAACTGGGCAAATGAGATGAAGTTGAGAGGGAACTTCCACGGCTTGGCTAATGCGAACCGTGCGTTTTCATGTGAAATTTCCCAACTTGTTACTTCATGACTAAATCATAATACTGGCGTGCCAGGTAAGAGACGACTTCCCCATCAAGCCCAAACTTTTCAACGGTTGCCGTCTCTCCGCGGTAACGGTGCCCCTCCAGCGCCCTCCGACAAGCACCCCCCCCCACCGCCTCATAAAGAGAAATCTCCAAAGAGCTAATTAGCGGCAGGTCGGAGTCCAGGAAGCTGTAGAGCTGAAGGATAAGATTGGCACGATGAACACGGCGGCGGTCAGGTCTGACAGAAAGGGACATAGTGTTGTTGTTACCGTAGGCTGCTACCTGACAGGGACAATAAAGCAGGTCTGGTAGCTAGAAGGCGACTGACAGGCAGCTCCAAGGGCTGTCCAACAGCTTCCAAAACACCACGTCCAACAGGAATACCTGCGATACAAACCCTTGGATTGGCCTAAGTCCTCTGCATCGAGTCCCCCAGCTCCAGCCTACCTACAGCATGTTCCTGTGGCATCGTGACAAGATTAAAGCCATGGGGTTTCAGTGAGGACATATGTCTAGTTTGAGAACAGCCTGTCCCCACATTTTTCATCTCTAATGCCCAAAAAATGGGAAAGTTTAGTATCCAATGCAAAATGAATCCCTTTAAACGGAGTCCAATAAGCATTCTATTATCTTTACAAAGGGGAATGAAGTTTACAGAGAGGATGGATGTGCTCCATGCAGTTTGTGCAGCTGTGAAAACAAACACCCATTATGCCCTGCAAATCCTGCACACACCGAGTACTGTGTCCAGCGATTGTGACTTCGAATGGTGGGGAGGTATGATGGCGACACTGGCTCTTAAAGGGCCCCCCACATCGACACCCAGACGAGCTGCCATGGGTTAGCAAGCAAAATGAAAAAACAGCTAGTTAACTGTGTTACTTCTTTCATCCGTGATAGTTTAGATTACACCATTTGTTTTTTAAGCTTACACAATATTCTTCGTTTATTTTTAAAATTGCTATAAAGTCTACAGCAAAACAAACCACCCTTTTTCACTCAATTCTAGAGAGATCGCAAGTAGGAGATATTTGCTAATACTTTATTTACAAACACTGTACTTCTGTTTTATGGAAGACATTAAAAGGAAAAAATGTGACATGTTTGGAAAATCTGAAAGAAAATGGATTGTGGGAAATATTTTTAAGTATAAAATACAAGAATTCCAAATAAAAAGTATTCCAGAGATGCTGGAAAAGTTGGGGGATCTAATAATGCATTAACTAAACTAAATAAAGTTTAGAGGGGGAGGATATTACATTTTCATGAGGATCATTTATTTATTTGTCAAAGAATTCCAATCAGAATGGCACAGAGCTGGATGGAGAGTGAAGTCAGTAATTAATAACACTGGGATTGGTGGCCTCTACGTTCACCCGACCCACACCCTTTCATGCGCTGGGAAGGTGGTGCTCTAAATATTGATGATGTTGCTGGTGCTGCTTTAAGCTCATTCGCAGTGAATTCCGTGGTCCTGGTTGCGGGTTTGGACTCCTCTCCAGCCGTTTCTGCGCGTGTGTTTGAGTGTGTGTGTTGTGTGAGTTTTTAGATACTTCAACGGGGACACAGCCACATTATCATGCAAAGTTCTAGAAATCCAGAACCTTCAAATGTGGTTTTATATGTGTATGTTACTGAACGAATCACCCATTTCCCAATGTAATCACAGCTCAACCACTCAAAAAGATTATTATATTTTTGTTTTACTGTCTATATATAAATTTTAACAAAGCCATAATGATGTCCAGTACTATTATGTATTAAACATTGAATAATTATGTACACATTTGGTTTAATTAATATAACAAACTATGTATTATTGCTTCCTATGTATTACTTTATTATACAATAGAATAATTATAGATTATTTACACCCATGGGCAGTTTTCACATATTCCACCTCACTTTCCATAGCAAGTTTTGGGGTCTGAGCACAGGGTCAGTCAGCATCCAGCAGCCCTGGAGCAATTGGCATCATGGGTCTAACTCAAGGGCCTAACCATGACGTGGTCACTCTGCTAGCCAAGGGATTTAAACTAGCAAACTTCTGGGTACAGACGCAGACTCCTAATGTGCAGAGGCACACCCTGTCTTGTGGTGTTGGGCCCAATGTTATTTATTAATCAATATCAAACATCATTGCAATATATCAAATAAAATGTTATAAACAGATTTATCATTATATTTTAAGAATTACTAAAATAATTATCCATCCATCAAACTTCTAATCACTTCTCCAGTACAGTGTCACAGGTTGGAGGCCTGGAGCTCATCCCAGGAGTCACAGGGTACAAGGCTGGGGTACATTGTGGATGGGATGCCAGTCCATCACAGGGCACAAGGCTGGGGTTCACCCTGGATGGGATGCCAGTCCATCACAGGGCACCGGGCTGGGATACACCCTGGATGGGATGCCAGTCCGTCACAGGGCACAAGGCTGGGGTACACCCTGGATGGAAGGCCAATCCATCACAGGGCACAAGGCTGGGG
>JAACJT020000029.1:160640-174213 GCA_009936485.2 Gymnarchus niloticus
TCCATCACAGGGCACAAGGCTGGGGTACACTCTGGATGGAAGGCCAATCCATCACAGGGCACAAGGCTGGGGTACACTCTGGATGGAAGGCCAGTCCATCACAGGGCACAAGGCTGGGGTACACTCTGGATGGAAGGCCAATCCATCACAGGGCACAAGGCTGGGGTACACCCTGGATGGGATGCCAGTCCGTCACAGGCACACGGTTTAATTATCACTTTTTTCATTGTATAATCCTAAAAATGTAACAAAAAACGGACATTATAGTACACCGATATGGCTGTTGCAGGCTTTGACAGGTGAGTAATTTATGTGCTACACTTACAGGTACACCTCAGGTCAGAAAAAGGCATGAGGGTGTAGCTTTTTGTTCCCCCACCTCAGTGGGACTCAGGGCCTATAACACAAAGTCCCCCCCCAAGATATTAATTATGCACAAATTATGGTTCTAATAGGATCTACCTCTAATATGTGCAGGTCTATTTCATACTCAGATATTCAGACTAAAGTTTCATTGGAAAGACAGCAATAAATAAGTATATATTTACATTAACTTGACAAATTATATTATTTTCATTTTAACATCTCTAATAATCTTGCTAATTGTCAATAGAAAAACAAACATACACACGCGGTTTATTTGGGATATTTGGCCAAGGACTTTGACGAGCCATTTAAATTTCCGAGTGGGCATCTGTCCTTCGCTGCTCTTATAAGGAGCGTGACTGTATTACCTAACCCGACTCCTGAAGAAGGACGAAAACATGAACAAGCTCTGTCCAAACAAAGTTTCGTGTAAGCAGTGGCGCTTCATTCCCCCTGATAGCTCTCATGGAAAGCCAGGCTGTTCAAAGGTTTCACACCAAATTAAGCGGGATGGGATTATTGGGTTAAAGGAATAAACCCACAGCTACTTACTTCTGTAATTCAATGTCACTTTGAGACCTGCAGATGTTGCTTCAGATTGCTATATTAAACGTTTTCTTTTAAGGTCGGCTCATCAATAATTTGTGTTGCAGAATAATAGACTCTTTATAAACAAATTCTTTCCTGTAGGATATGGCCCTTTTTCAAGTGGGAAGGGATGAGGTATTTTCTGATGTCCTACACACACTTAATCCTTATATTATCTTGAGACTATCAGAAAGGCATTTGTTCAATTATTTATATTGATTGCAAAAAATGCATTGTGTTTGTTATGAATTACAAGCAAATTCAATGGTCTGTGTTCAGACATAAAATGCTTCCTTAGAAACTTTACTAGACTTATTATTTTAAGCCCCATTTTGAGAACAACCTACATTTCATATGTAAACAATATATTACTTCCTAGAGTATGTTTTAACAAGCACACACATCACCAGATGTTTCTTGCCTTTAGCTTTTTCAGTTTGGGACGCTCTCTCCCAAATGCTGTTTCTCACCTAAACGCAGTTAATGGTTAATCTGCAGAGGTTTGTCTTCTAAATACCGTCGTGAAGGCCTGTCTCTTAAAAGTTTCAGCTTCTCCACACCTATACCTACAGATTTACCAGCTTTCCAATGACACCAGCAATCCATGATAAAATCTTGTAAACATTGATTTTCTCCAGCAACTAATAAACTTCAATTTTGGCCATTTCTTGATGCTGTTAAACATAGCCCAGATTTATTCCGACCAATGATATTTATTGATCATAATCCTATTATATTTTCTCGGTTTCCTTTAGAGAGGAGAAAAATTCAGCCCATGGCTCGATTCTTTTAACAAAACACCTGCTGACGATGCATCAGACAGACAGTCTCCCGCTATGACGGAGATCATATTACTGAGAAGCCCGATGCAGAGAAAGTGTTTTATTAAACAACGGCTTTAACACGACAAGAAACTTGGACAACAATGAATTCAATTGCTGTGTATTCGACCCCCCCTTAAAAATACCTCTAGATGTGCACACACACAGGCATACAAGTCAAAGGATGTAGACTACACCCAGAAGCACAGAGCGATTGAGAGCTGAGCTAATTTTAATGAGGAGCCGGTCCATGCAATGTCAGTTCCTGCTTTCTCGGCTAAGTGGAGTTGACAGGGTTCTTACCACTGACCTTCTACCCTGGAGACAGACGAGGCACCGTGTGACTGAAGGAAACATTCCTGGAGGCACCCTGGAAGGCTAATCTCACCCAGAGGCCTGTCACCCAGGCGACCGGCGCTGCGATAACGGGGCTGACGCGCTTTCTCGCACTGCCGCCGACATCCACGCCCGAACAGTATCTCCGGTTTTTGGGGGATCCGAACGCACCGGTTTTCCATTTTAACTCGTTCACACCCAGTGGCTACGCTGCCGCGACAAAGCTTTTTTTTTTTTTTAAAAAAATGCTGTTTTGGTTAAATGTTTATGTGCAACGACTCTCGCTCTTTCGCAAAATAATGTTTCGCCTTTCCCGCAAATGCTCCATAATACCGTCACTATCAAATGGGAGTCAAACGTACATATGTTTTTGCTGACCTTTAAACCCATACACGCTGTAAAAAAAACACTAATAATTTAGTTCTGTCATTTAGATGCACAACAGAAGAGAACACCTAAAGAGAATTAATAGGTTAAAGGTTGAAACATTCCCATGATGCCTCAATGCATGATTATGGACATCAGCATTCTCCTAGGCATGATTATTCATAACGTATTGAGTTAGTAAAAATCTATATCTTTTCTGAAATGCAATAGGGGAAAAACTCCAGCGGACTGTCAAGGTTTTTAAAGGTCTAGTTAGCAGAGGTAATAGATGAGAGATGTCAGTTCTGCAGTTTGTTAGCCTTCCTGGTCTCAAGGGTTCCTGACATAGCCTCTGGCCATTTTCCTCTTACCTTAGGCATCATGGAGAAAAAACCTGATGCTTCTAGTCATCGTGCATCCCTGCATCTCTCCAGAAATAATTGGAGAGGCATCTTTTCAGAAAAAAAGACACATAAAAAAGTCCTGGCAGGCAGATAAAATATACTGTTTGGCAGAATGCCACTGTTACAAAAAAGTCTGGATGGGAGTAAATAA
Organism: Gymnarchus niloticus; assembly: GCA_009936485.2. Taxonomy (NCBI): domain Eukaryota; kingdom Metazoa; phylum Chordata; class Actinopteri; order Osteoglossiformes; family Gymnarchidae; genus Gymnarchus; species Gymnarchus niloticus. The sequence continues at coordinate 163,673 of JAACJT020000029.1, forward strand.
AATTAATACTTTCTCAGAGTTTCTCTGTAACTCCCCAAAATGTTGCACGTTGCATCTGATTTTTCTCACCCAATGAAGATGTCACCTGTCCAGGTCTCTTTGCTGCAAATTATTCATCGCTACATATAGTATAAACAAAAGTGTAATGTGTGCTTATCCTGTCATAACAACGTAACATCAGTGGCGATTCGAACTGGCGCGGTCACATGACCCAATGGATGTTTTGTAGATGAAACCATGCGACAAAGAAAAAAGCGTCCTCATGGTCTCGTTCCTCCAGTTGGTACTCTGTGACCATTTACGCCCACATCAATATCCTTCTGTTCTTGATGATTTATGGGGTTGATACCTTTTCCCTAAAAGAGTAAGAATACATGTGCATCTGGAAGCCTGCCATCATCGTTGAAGATGAGCACGGTGATGTTAGACTGCGCTTTGGGGGCTATAAACATGAGGGGTGAGGCTGTAAGCCAGCAGTAGGCCGTCATCATTCGATTTGTTCTATTCCACGTTCTCATCTCTAACCGTAATGACTTACACAGACTATAGAATACAATCAAAATCTCTATTTTGCTTAATGAATTATCATAAAGATGAACGTTCACAGTTAACAACTGAAACGAGCAGCCAGACTGGCTCCAAGTGCAAAGTAAGGCTTTCATGACTGAAACAGGCAGGGTCAAAACCCAAAGAGACAAGACTTCCAAAAGAACATCCAAAACATAGTTGTGGTCACTGGCAAAATGATCATAACCCAGAACAGGCCAATCAACATAACTAACACACCCAAGGCAAAAAGGGAGAACCCAAGAACGGCTCATACACACGGACTGCTCAGTAGCGATATGGAAACACAAGGGAACTTGACAGGATTAAAGGATATTTGTAATTGCATGCAGCTGGGTTCAATATTCAGGATATGGGGTAGGTTGGGCATGGTTGGCTTGGCATGGGCGTGACAACAGTGCTGTTCTGGTTAATCATAAAAATAAACACCTTGTTGTGATTGTAATAATAATAATGTAATAACCCTGTTATGGATATAGAGAACACATAAATTTCAAGGCGTACGTGAAATAATAAAACATACCCTTTAATTTTCATAAAATATAGAGACGTATTATTTTGACTTGGCCTTTCTCTGACAATACATCCAGCCTTTAATGACTTTCTCCATGGGCAGTTCATCTTTTTTCCTACCAAAAGAAGCCGAAACCCCGCAAAGACAATAGTATAGTGGGACAATACTACAGTACCTGTGAACCCGCCGGTACGAACGAAGCAGGGGGAAATTAAGGGGGGAAAAATCATTATTCTCAGAATGAGATGGCATGGGTTTGATCAGAGCGCGAATCAAAGGCTGATCTCTTAGGCTGCTTACACATTCACTTTAAAACGGGAACTTGATTGTACTTTTATGGTAATTCGGCGCCATCAACGCGTCCGTTCGCCGGCGTCTCCTGGTCGGCGGATCTCCCCGCTGAACGCACACGATCCCCTTCATTAGAATTCTCCTGGCGAGGGAGCAGCAGACACGGGAGGAAGATGTAAATTCTGGAGAAAAGAAAAAGGTTCTGATCTTTTCTGGAAGGGGATAAAATGGTGAATTTTTACTCAGCTTATAAGAGTAAGAAGATGAGCTTTAGTGAAAACATGGTAGAATGCTGAAAAGCACTCAGATCTCCTTAAGTCAAAGAAAGCTAATGATCTCATTTCTTAGGTGACGATTTGTTTTACTGGCTATCTGGTTAGTTCTTTGCCATTAAAAATAGCCTAATCCGAAACATTTTCAATAATAGCTTTTTTTCGGAAAAAGTCATTACAAACACAAGTTTTATTTTTCTTCAACATTTTTCCAGCAATTCAATTTCGATTTTTCTTCTCTGCTATATAGGGCTATAGAAATAATCCAGCTAAGCCCAATTTTTAAATTTTATTTGTATAACTTAAATCGAAATCAGAAGCAGTAGTTTCCCTGTGACTACCAGTACCAGTATATACCTTAAAATACATGATCTTCTAATGACAAGCCTGATTTCAAAGTATTAATGACCGCTCAGTTTTGCTGTGTATAGCAAATCATGGCCTGATACTGAGGTTTGTTTCAGGGGTCCACTGAGCTGCTGATGTTAATTTATGCACATACATGCGTCTGTACATTAACTGGTGATCTCTTATGGCTCTTAATGGTCTGGATGGAATTTCACTGTTTATCTTGTTTCCAGTGGTTTCACTGCCACCTTATTTTTATAAGACGGTGATGCTCGCACCTTGAAAGGCTGACACCAGCCAAAAAAGGTACACGGGGGCTCTTGTCGTCTCTGAACAGAACCTGTTTGCCTAGGTTTCCTTGGTAACGTGGGGCAGGTCTTATAAACGTCCAGAATCCATCGGAATCTGTAGGACTCCAAAGTTTATAAACAGTCGATATACTCAGTTAAGTCATCAGCATAACATTTGCCTTCCTCCTGACAAGCAAGAATGAAGTGTTTTTGCTGCTTAGATGTTTTTTATTCCCCATTAGTTTCATTCAATGAAAAGAGTAATTTCATTACACAACACATTTACGTGCCATTTTAAGGTGATCTGTGGAAGGAGCCTGTCGTGGAAATGCGTATGGATCTGTTTAGGTGTAACCCCTTCAGCGCCGTGATGAGACGAAAAGCCTGACCTCGGACCGCCGAACTGAAGGCGCCTTCTGAAGCAAATTGGAAGCGTCACTTTGACACTTCACAGCTGATTCCCAGGGCGAAGGTAGAAGAACAGGAGCTAACGTGAGCTGGATGGGGGTGCGGCATTTAGCGATGTCTGTTTATACACAGGGCTCCTTGCCGAGGAAAAACGCGTCATTTTGCCGGCGCCTGTTTGCGGTTTGATCAGCGGCACCGGATCAGCTGGAGGGCGGGCGATGACGTAACAGCAGCAGCCAGCTTCATTCTGAAGTGCCTTTATTCTTATTAGTGGTCTTCAGTTAAAACCGATCAGATTATGGAATAACTATTAAGAGACTGTTAAAGTTAAGTGTTTATAGGCTTTATGATAATTATTGATATTATTTCATGTTGCATTGTTGTACTGACGATGCATTAAAAACAACTGACTGGCCCATATGCTATTCCCTTCCTTTTGTTAATGTACGTATCTCACCTCACGTTGGAAAAACACAGGACAACAACGATGAGGTTTATATTAAACGTTGTTCAGGTAATTAGTGATCTCATCATGCAAACAGGTTCTACTCAGGTAAAAAGGTGTACTTTGTTCAGAAAGTAGACATTGCTTCCAAAATGAATGCACTGCTGCAGAAATTCACTAATTAAACAATTGTTTTTTGCAGTGTCTCCCAAGTCATTGTACATCCATCCTTTAGTCTTTTATCAGTACAGTGAGCATGGAACCTTTACCACAAAGTGCAGGGGACAAGTCAGGAGGTGCCAGTGCATCACAGTGTTTCCCTTCCCTCTGCCTAACTCCTCATTTTATCAGCCGGTGTCCCCTGCACAGATGTCTCACACGTACCAGTCTTCGTTCTCGCTGGGCCTCTCCTCTGTCATCCTGCGTCAGTAGATGTGTCCTCGTCACAGAGACATCCCCCCCACCACTAGCACCCGGGGCAGGGTTCAAACCCGGGATGATGCTCTGGCACGCTGGCTACAAGGCAAGTTCGGCCGCATGACGAGATTGCAGGAAATTAGCAGACCTTTCATCTGAAAAGATTTCTACCAGCTGAAGGCAGAGAACGCAAGAAATGTAGGCTGTAATAATTGCCACTTGCCCTGGGAACCGGCATCAAGGCAGAAGCAAGCAGGGCTGCAAAACAGCACATCCTCTAATTATTGAAAACCCTGAGCAGTGTCTGGATGTTAATCAGTCTCCCAGAGACCTCGGCTCTGTGTGGTTAGTATGGATTTATAGCATTTTCTATCATACTTCTTATTAAAGATGATATTTCACACTGAAGGAAGAGGCTCTCCAGACAACTGTTAAAATGCAAAGTTTCTATCATGAAAGTGAATCGCAATTCCGAGATTATTCCGAGGCTTTTCCACAGAGGAACCAGAGAAAGAATGTGGAACAAAACATCAAAGAAACATAAAGGGAGGAAAACAAAAAAAAAAACTAAAAAAATTGAGTGTGTGCCCAACAGGTGGTCAACAGTGTAATGCAGGCCTACCGTTTAATTAAGATTAATAATGCATGCCTTTTATACTTATGTAAATATACATTTTGGCTCCTAATTGAGAGAGAAGGGAGATCCATATTTGAATGAAATAATTTTGCACGTGTGGGTGTAATTAAATGACAATTATGTTCATTTTAAATAGGGTAACATTATTGTGGTTAAGTGGTTCTCATTACCGTCTTTAATTGGACTGTACAGAGCTGGTAGATAGCTAGCGGATGGTATTCTGTATGTATGTATGATGGGAGTAAATGAAGCCACTGAAATTTGCTTGTGTGTAAGGCCTCACCTTACGGTTTTGTGTCAGTCAGGTTGAGAAGAAAAACCAAGGCTAACCTGAAGAAGTTGAGATATTTATCACAAATCCTTAGGAAATGTATGATCGTTATCCTTATGTCAGCGACTGTAACTCTATGGGTAATGGTTTAAATAAAGGGCTTGAATCATGAGTTTTATAACATCCATCCATGCACCCATCTATCCATCCATCTGTCCATTCATCCATCCACCTATCCACCCATTATCTGGTGAAGGTCTCAGTGGGGCCTGAAGCCTGTCAGCTTCGTAGCAGAATGGCAATGCTGTTGTTTCACACGGAAACATTGGGCTTCTGTTTAAAATTTGATCCACCGCGGCGAATCTAGACCCTGTCTAACAAAAGAGTCATGGTCTACAACCCACACTAGAGGAGATGTGGATTTCAGCATTGGCTTAATTTTAATGTTTTATACAGCTGAAGAGGCATCACCTCTATGAGTTTTGACAAGCACGACTCCAAGTTGTGAAGACTCATGCAGTAGCCTTCTACTACCTGACTTGGCCATTTTTTCAGCTGTGACATACCATGGGGACACACCAATGCCTCAACACCTTGACCCCATGGCATTGCTCTGGTATCCCACTGGACAAGAGGCACCTATACCAAACGAGAAGAAGCTTCTGGATGTGCCACAGAATCAAACAGACTCCTCCGACGGCGAGCTGCCTGGCTCTGTACAGCAAGCCCAAAGATCAGGAATAATTGAATTGCATTAGGGACTGTGATTACCAGTAGCGCAAACCCCACAACACTCTCTTAAATATATTAGAACGGTAATATATCTTTTAATACAGTATGCATGCTTTCATCTGCGTTTCTTCAACTTGATTCTCTTCCTTGCTAAATATCTTCCTGGACTCTTCGAATTCCTGCTGATCTGGATACCGGAGTGGAAGAAAAATCCCATGCTGTCCAGTGCCTTTAGTCCAAAAAACCAAACCCGGAAGTTGGGGACAGTCCCTGGTTACTGCAGTCTTTTCCGGTACTGATATTTTTGGGTTTTTGGCAGGGGGTGTGTTATGTCTGAAACTCGGCTCTGCTGAAAAAACTTGGATACCGAACATAGTGTATCATGCTAATTTCTGCAAAGAGGAATCTGCTCTTTTATATATAAAAATAAATATGAATGACAACATTTGTAAAAGATTGTACAAAATTACAAAACATACAATACCGCAAGGGACTCATTACGGCTTTATTCTCCTGTCCAGCTAAACTTTATTTGATTCTAAATTATTTCAAGTAAAATGTCCAAAAACGTTTTTACTTACACAACTTATGCTGTCGTCTTTTTAAATACTATTCTCCCCTCCTTAAATAAAATCCCACCCTGGTGTGCCTGTTTTCATGCTCCCCCTTAACCCATGCCAGGACAGTTATGCCATTGTATGCAAACAAATTTCTGTATGTGATCAATAGAGCATATCTATCTATCTATCTATCTATCTATCTATCTATCTATCTATCTATCTATGTGTCTGTCTGTTTGCCTGCCTGTCTGATTGTCGGTCCAGTATGTACTGTATGTCTTCATTTTTAAAGTCATTCTGCAATTTATTTGCTGCTGAATGTTAACACAAATCATTTCAAGAATCTGGAATCAAATCAAGCTGTTAATCATGTAAGGGTCATCAACTGAGCAAACTTTGATTTATCTGTTCACATGGGTGCCTGAATGTTCATAATTATATTAGAAATTGTGCTGATTTGAGAAAATATTAAAAGTACCACATGAAAAACCATAGCATATATTCAATATGTAGCAAAATAAGAGAATAAAACCAAGGCAATAAAGTATTCATTTGCATGTACAGTCGTAACACAGGAGTGGCCTGACAAGCATGCAACAAATTTCTTGGGGTTGCGCCAAATCAATGCTGAAGGCATTTAACATAATGGCCAGAAGAGGGAGCTGTAGGGCTAGACTGAGACAGGAATGGGCAGTCCCTTGAGTCTTGAGTCAAAGGAGGAGCCTGAGGAATTCAGTGAGCACCAGTGGAACTGTCGGCTCCCAACGATCTGTCAAGATGCCCCCAGGGACTCTGGGAAGAAAAGTGGGGATAGAGATGGATGACTAGCTTACCACCCGAGCTACATGAACACGCGGTGTTGGGGTAGTGCATTAGCTGACTGATGGCTACGCAGACATTCGAATGTTGGGCATGGGCACATGGAGGAGCTACGGAGGTTTGAGTACTGAGACAGCCTTTAATATGGCATACAGTCCCACTAAAGATGTACATCTCCAGGTCTGGAAACCGCAAGTGCTTGATTCTCAGCAGTCAGAACATCTAGTCACATTGAAGTTTAGTGTGCTATAATTCATTTGTTCAGTATATAAGGGCATGTAAGTTAGTTGCACCTGCAAAGCTTTACATGAATGGAAAGCACTATTACATTCAATATCCATCGATCAAAAATGACCTCGGTGTGCGATTTTTGTTTCCTGTCAGATTTAAGTTATATAACGGATGTCAGGGCCTGCATACACATTTAATAATATGTTATTGCAAGTGTTTTATTTCAGGCAATATGTGCCAATTGAAATGCACCCTCCTGGAAAATGATCACATAATATGTTACTGAGATTCCTGCATGTTGTTATATTTTATTGGTAATTTTATAAATGTCTCCGGTATCATGTTTCTCATTTTGTATATTCACAAATTGTTTGCCGGGTGAATCTCTTTCCCAGAGGTCAGAGGTCACGCAGTGTTTTAGCTCACTCTTTCGATCGCGGTTGTAATTTGTGTCGCTGATGTGAGCGAGGCGGGAACTTGTTTTCTTTTTATCGTCGCTGTGCTGTTTCATGCAGCCGAACGTTAAACCTTACTGTGCTTCATCGTTCAGCAGAAGAAGGAAGTGGCCACCCTCCATCTGTGGGGAGTACAGAGAACACCAGAACAAATTATCATTGTCTTTCTGCATCCGTCTTTCCATCTTGCTGTCCCTCAAAAGGGAAAACATTACCAAAAATATTCTGGTCTGTTACCGAAATCCTGTGTTTTGTGTATCACTTTGCTGACCCTTAGCAAAGCTGTCTCACCCACTCCTGTTATGCTCTGGGTCACATTAGCTACCACGTTTCCATGTTTCTCAGTAACATTTGATGACTTTCTCATTTCAGGTATTGTTTGGTCTCGTTTGGACTCCACTGACCTTGTACATATTTTGTTTTCCGGTGTAAAGGTAGACTTTTTTATACAATAAGGACAATTTTGAGGACTATTTTGATTGGCAGCCTTTTATGTGTGAGGAAATTGTCAGCGATCCAAGATCAGCGTGACTTTGACGCGTCTTTGTTGTCATTGACTTCATTAGTAATTTGAACTGTTCTACATACCGTGTGTGTTCTGTGTGAATGTATGAAAGGAGCTTAGCTGAGATTTCTCTCACTCATTGTTGCATCATGTATATGACAGACAGTTAGGCTCAGGGATAAGCTGCAGAAGACTGACAGTGAATGAAATGGTATCCTACATTCTGAAGGGCCATAGTGACACAGAAGAGGGGGTTTCAGAAACAAAGGATGCTTCAGAGTTCGTAGACATTGATAATCCTCACAATCCCAGCTGTGTTTCTTCTCCAGAGGCATCAGTGGGTCCACTGTCTTCATCCAGCAAAGAAAACGGGACCATCTTCATGATGAGGAATATGGGAATATAAATATAAATATGGAAATACAGAACAGACCACATCACTTCAACAAAGCCCGAGCAGACTGTTAACTTCTAGTATGAGAAAATGGGCTCATGGCATCTGGAGCCACTTGGGCTCATGACGTACCACTCAACGTTTTATAATCCTTCATACCTTGGACAATGGAGATAATCTGGAATTATACTGGACATAATCAACCAGATTTACGTTTCATTCTCTTCACTAGACCAATCATCTAGACCAACATCAATACAAAAACTTCTTTATATTACTTTCAGTTTGCAAAGCAACCACTAGTTTAAAGACTGCAGGGGAATTACCAAGATTCAATGGGATTATTTCACATGATCTGTAGGGTTAGCGATGGTGGTTTGAATTGAAAGAGGCTAGACGACTGCAGTCAAAGATAGACGGAGATACTAAACATGACACTAAATGAGGCTTAAACACCCGTGGTGGGTGGGAGTATGCCAGAACTACCAATCAATGCTGGCTTTAAAATCCCTGGTGGGTGGAGCATCCATAACTAACCAATCAGGTTTTGAAGGCTCATTTGACTCATCACTATAATGAAGTACCTTTCCAGCAAGTGAAAGGCCAATGTGTTGAAGGTGAGGTACAGCTGTCAACTTGTTAACCCTGAGATCCAGAGACTGGACCTGTTATCTCGATACCCTATGGCTACTTCTGATGCTCATAGAGTTTGGGCTAAGGGACACAAACCTTTCTCTAGATCAGCCCCAGTGGATGTAGGTGTCACATTCTTTTAAACCTGTCATGATCTTTACATGTATACTGTAAGACATCACGTGTGAAATATAAGAAATAAAGGAAAGCAAATATATCTTCTTAAAAGAGTACTTTGGAACACCCGAGTATCCATTGTGGCACCTGAATGATCACACTTTTTGTTTATTACAAAGGAAAGTTTGTTTAGTTATCAAACACGGTTTTATATGTATTCAAAAAAATAAATCTCTCCTGTGCAGTTCTTTGTGAATAGACGGGGGGGGGTAGAATAAATCTATGGCTCATTTTTGCCGATTGTTGGATTGTTTTGAGAAGATGGAAATGGCTTGAGTCAATTTAGCTTGAAACATACAGGCATGCGCATTCCTCCGCCAGACTAAAGGTGTACGCAAAGCAGGAAAATTAATGGCTGCTGGATGTGTGAAAGAAACAGGAAGAGAGAGAGGAAGTGTATCACACAGACAGATGCCATACAAGACACATGCTATCTACACATTGACCGCATCCTAATTCACCTTCACTAGATGTACTACTGTAATATAATTTAAAAAGCTATATTTCACTTATCTCGATGCCTCCACTATCACAAACCTATGAATGGTATACCTCCTCCCCTGCTGCACTTTATATCATCCTCTCTTCAGACATCCTGTTTCATCCTTTGAGCATGCAGCTGAGGAGACCCTGTCTCCCTTTGAGCCTGTCGACTAGGCGACCACTCAGTATTATGGGATGGAGTCCTGCATAAGATGCAAGATGCACCGCGACTTTCACACTCACAGTTAAGCAGGCAAGTTCCTCTGAGGAACATTTGCCCCACCCCCCACCTCTAATCGCGTTAGGCCTTCGGTGCTGTTAGGCAACATTGCTAATGGTAAAAATGTGATTTTAGCACAGAGCTAACAATAAATTATAGAAGATGTGTAACTGCACTAATTCTGCGATGCTTTCGAAATGCCTTTAAAGATCTACAGGACTTCAGAAGGGCAAAATTCCAAATATGAACCTTGCGCCTCCAAGATTATTAATATACAGGCCTTAGGGAGGACAAACTGCAAGTCTAGCAACTGCCTCATTAATTGCTCCTTGAATTAGGGAATAGTGCACAGCATTTTATTTTAGATGGTTTGCTTTTGCATTTAGATCCACCTTACAAACTACACACAGGTTCATATCTGCGAATTTGTCCGTTGGCAATTACTAAACCTACTTAAGTCTGTGGTCATAAGAACAACTGAGTATGCATAAAAGTATTTTCTAGTTATGAGACAAAAGAGGCTTCAAAACATGTGGTGGGTGAAAGTATCCTGATCTGTTCAATCAGTGTTGATGCTAAATAAGGCTTCAGATCCCAAAGTGGGTGGGAGAATCCTGATCTAACCAATCAGTGTTGACACTAAAAGAGGCTTCAAAACCCATCGTATGTGGGAGAATCCTGATCTAACCAATCAGTGTTGACACTAAAAGAGGCTTCAAAGCCCATGGTGTGTGGGAGAATCCTGATCTAACCAATCAGTGTTGACACTAAAAGAGGCTTCAAATCCCACGGTGGGTGGGAGAATCCTGATCTAACCAATCAGTGTTGACACTAAAAGAGGCTTCAAATCCCACGGTGGGTGGGAGAATCCT
>JAACJT020000029.1:174313-191031 GCA_009936485.2 Gymnarchus niloticus
GATCTTACCAATCAGTGTTGACACTAAAAGAGGCTTCAAATCCCACGGTGGGTGGGAGAATCCTGATCTTACCAATCAACATTGAGGCTAAATAAGGCTTCAACACCTGTGGTGGGTGGGTGCATCCTGATATAACCAATCAATGTTCAAGTTAAATAAGGCTTCAAAACATGTGGTGGGTGGGAGTACCCTAAATTACTAATCAACAGCCAGCATTGATTGGTAATTCAGAATACTTCAACTCACCACGGGTTTTGAAACCTCATTTATCCAATCACTAGTACTTTGTTGGGGTGCACCTATATTATTTTCCCCAATTTCCAAAGTCTGTTCTTCCAGAAAGTTTCGTATTAGGTGAACGACTGCTGTATCTGGACAGTACACACAGGGCACAGGCACCTCTGGCCAGAATATGGTAAATCAAGGTGATACATTTAGTGCAGTGAGGTGGACTTGGAGCGGAATGGACATCACAAAAAGACAGTGGAGGGTACACAGGGTTCCAGAAAGCTTCGTTGGATATTTAGAAGTCATACCAATACGAAGGGAACGTCTCCAACCCCTTCCTTGTGATCGGTAGTAAACCATTTGCTACATCATTACACTTTTGAATATCATTATTGATTCGACTTCATTGAGGGCAGCTGACAGTAGCAATAAAAGCTACTTATGGTTTATGAATTATTGTATTTCACTCGGAATCTCCCACCTGTTTATCGATTACGGCGTATTAACTAGCTTTGTGTTCCGTAAAATGCTCGATTAAAAATGGATAGTTGACAAAATTCAGATGTGCAACTGCAAATTCTCTTCAGCATTTTTTTTTTCTATCTTGTGAAAACAATTTTTCAAAAAAATTCCACGCCGTGGCCAACATTCATAACCTGCGAAAGACGCGGACGACGAAGTCGCATGATTTCAGCATTTTCATCTCGGCGTTTTTTGGCAGAATATATACCTCATGAAGGACATCGAGCATTCATTTTTATTGGGTATTAAAATAAAATACATTATCTGGTACTCTGAGAGTCTATAAAAACTACACTTTGCTGTATACAGCTCTGAAAACTTGCTTAACGTTTTCTATGTCCTTATCTGAAGCTGTGGGTGAGTTTAATTATGCTGTTGATTGAATCCCAACCCTGTCATTAATTGACATGTCCTTCAATCCACCCTGATCGAGACAGAACCTCAGTGGTGGGTCGAAGGTCTAGCTTTGTAGCAGCCCACCAAAGTGATGGGTCTGTGCTTCAGAAAGAAAAGTAATGCTGTACCAAATTGGCTGTTTGCTTTAAAGGCTCTGAATAATTTTCGCTTATCTCTGAAATGTTTGATGGATTCTCTGAATCTTTAGAGGCTTTTGACGTCGCTTGTCAAAGGCCAAGCCAGGAGGGAATGGTACAAGAGTGGGAGTGCCATATAACACACTTAACAGCATTCATTTAAAAATATAAATAACAATGACTGAAGTCCCAATGAAATATGCATATTCAGCTATAAAAAGAAGGCTTTCGCTGGATGACATCATGACTGCTAAACTGATGATTTTAAATATAGACTGGGAAGCATTTTCTCTATTAAGCCATGCGCCATTTATTTAAAAATGCATTTGCGCCAAAAGGACCAATGCTTAACTGGGATTAGCATCTCTAAACTCTGGCAGAATTGAAGGCCACAGGCTTTAATCTACAAACTGAAAAAAAAACATCCCAGTTTTTTTCAGTGTAAATTGTAATTTGTTTCAGCCTCAACTTAAGATCATACTGTAAACACTTTAGAGTATGACCTATTTTTTATGTATACTGGCATATAAGTACTGATTAAAATACTCACATTAATATCAAAGGTTAAACTGCGTCAGGGAGATTTTTTTTTTTATTCAGAAAGCTTTTTTGTTTTATCCATCGACTCACCATTGAAATGTCCGTCACACAGAGATCTCCTTACGTAACCTAAATGGGAACATGAGGCGAACCCCAGGCAGGAGAATGACAGCGATGGCTCACATGGTCTGGAGGGCAGTGCAGGGGCCTTTAACCTCAGTGATGATTGGGATCCCCTTTGTTTACACCCCAAACCTTTCGTTTTCACTTACGATAGTCGTTTTGACCCAGTCGTTCAACCTCGACCGCTCTTAATACGAAACCGTACACGCTGGAGAAGGAGACCACCTCAGACATCAAACTGTAGGTCTGTTAGCAATTGCTTTGGAACCAGAACGTTGCAAACGTTTATTTTTCATAGGTCGATGTTTGTTTTGATGCCTGCATCAGTGTCACCGCAGAATGCAGCAGCCCACCTGCAACAATTAAATAATAATATTTAGTATACAATAAATTAAATAAGATGAGATTAAGGAACTCACACTTTAATAGGGCCCAAAATGCAACCTCTTTGGCGAGAATCTTCCAGCCCAACGCCCCTAAATATTAGAAAAATACTATTTTGTGAAACAAAAGACTGTGCATGTTATTATCATAATCAGCCTTAGCCTACAGTTTTGCTACCCTTTGATGCAAAGAAAAATGACTAAATTAACTGGCTTGCGGTTTAACATTCTTGAGAGAGAGATCTTAAACGGTGAAAGCTTCCTGGTTTAGCCACATGACAAGAATGAGCAGGTGAGCCTCGTGTTGCTGTGCTGACTTGGTTCGATATGTCGTCGAGGTTTGCGGAACATCGGTCATCGCCTCCACACAGATGCATCGCCACACCGGTGCAAATGTTTCCTCAGACGGAGTGACATTCGCGCTTCCTGCTGGAAAGGTAACAGGGTCGTGCTGGGGGACTGGCTGACCCCTGTCTGTCTAAATAGTGAAGCAGTGTGTCCCAGTAATGCACTAGACACCCCCAAGAAGGAGCCTGCGGCAGCTGGCCGGCTGTAGGTCTTCACAGTGACGGCACATATGTGAGGGAACAGACGTGTAGTTATCACTGCTCCCAGCTGTCATGTGTCCAGCCGATCTTACCTTTTACTGCATGTTCTCTCCTTCCAACCAGAAAAGTGGACGGCATGTGGTGTACACCTATCCTGCCGTGCGCTATAAAAGCAGAGGGTTGCCATGACATCGGCGGTGAGGGGCGGAGCCAAGTTCAGGCCGCTGGCCGGTCCTTGCCCCGCCCTCTGCTCATGACACGTGTGTCCCCATCATCACGCCAGGAGCAGTCACCTTTACAGAGGCCACTGGACCTACATGGCTCCACTGAGCTACAGAAGGCAAAAAGAAACCTCACTGAATCTTGGTCCATTATGTATCATTTTGAAATATTTCCCAAGTCTGGGGAAGAAACTTTCATTTTTAATGATAAGATATGAATTATTCTATTTATTGTATACAGTGTGTTCTTTCAAAGGCACAACTTCACGAAAGGTGAAGATGAATCACATCGGAAATTTTTTCCCTGTTAAATAGGCCTTATGGCACTAAGGTCACCTGTTGAATATTCTAGAACATTAAAAGGAAGAATATTAAATAGTGCTGTTAAATGTGTGGCATCCCATCCCTGAGTTTTCTTTTTAGTTTTTTTTTCCCCCTTTTCTCTTGTTTCTGATTCATGTTCTCCCTTTTCTTCTTTACCCCTCCCAGTGGAGTCCACTAAGGTAGCAGCTGGAAAAAATATCTTGGAAACAGGCCTTGGTTTAATCCTGGAATCCACAGCAAACCAGTGAACAAAAATTTCATGTAAATCTCTGTTATAAAACACAAAAGAAAAAAATCGTGATTTCCATTTCCATCCTGAAGCGATTGACTTGTAACCAGCTATAAATACAACCAAACATACAAACAATTAAAATTAAGCATAAGGGCCATGCCGTTTATCCTAAGCCAAGCATAACTGCTACCTGAACTGAAGGTGGATCTTGGTTTGATGGGATCAAATTTACCAAAGATCGGAATAATTATAAATGCATATTTGTGGAGGGAATTTTGTACTTGAAATTCGATCAGAATCCCCATCCGGCCACATCGTTAAACCCTAATGTTCCCACTTAAATGCATAACCGAAGCGAAAATTTTGACTCACTGCTTCTCACAAATTGAATGGCCGTCATGCATATTTAACCGTTATTATGTTCTGACTGAGCATACACGTGGCTTAATGCCCCCAAGACAAATGTTTTCTTAAAGGTTAGTCCAGAAAGGCAGGTGAAGTTGCCCACTCCTTTGGGCAGCGGGGCTGTGCTTAATGACGAGTGGAATGTCATTTTCACCCCGCATTTCGGGGGATCTGTGGAGGAAATCCAGCTATTCAAAACTGCCTGCCCTGATTGCGTGAAATGGAATGAGAGAATTACGCACCGTGCTTTTAATCCAATTTAATAAATGTGTACGGAGCCGTTTTTGTCTTTCTCGATATGAACTCATTCAATTTGCACGACGTCTACGCTATATCTGCGTTTCTTTGAGGAGTTTTTTTTTTTTTAACTTTTAATTACGGTTATTTTTCAAAGCACATTTTTGTATGTGCTGAACAACAGGGAGTTTTTCACACACTGTATATTATAAGTCAGAAAGTGATTGACGTTTAAACGTCACTGATTGGTATTTTCTGAGGTGATGCGCGGGTTTCCCCAGTCTTAGCAAGAAAGAAAAGTTGTAATTTCGATGCATCAAACTGAGTTTGTCCTGCTTTCATTTATTTATTTGTATGATCTATTTTTACGTTAAACGGCTTACATGCCAGGTGGGGAGGGCCTATGATAAATAATTCTACTAGAGAAAGGCTAGAATTGATATATTACATAAATATGTCTTTTTGCTTTGGTCATATGTTTAGAATTAGCAAGTAATTTCCGAGCACTATTTGTTAAATATTTTTCAGATAATTGTTTGAATGCATTTAATTCTTAGTATTGTCATCGAAATCGTATTCCAGAAGGCTTTAATTATTTATAAATTTCCCATGATTGTCAGATGTTATAACAAAGCTTTCTCAGATGAAGTGTTTTAATAGTTCTGTCTTGCAGTTCCCACGTCGAACCCAAGGTGTCCTCAGAAACCATACAAAAACCGCATCATAACCATCTGAGTTGTAAGCTACTGAAATCTGCCTTATCGGTATAATTGAGAATTTTAATGTTTAAGCAAAAGTACGCAACATGCTATGCAAAATGACAAATGAGCGAAAAGTAAATGTTAATTGATGTCATGACCCTTTTTTGGATAAACCATTTAGAAAAAGCATGGATGGATGGATCTGTGGATGGACTGACTACCAAACAGATTTATAACAATTCCCGTTACAATTTGGTGGTGATCCGCAATCAGTTTGAGTAAAATATTTAGGTTTGTTGTAGCTGCTTGGCTTATGCGACCTGTAATAGGCTCCATCCTCCTATACTGGGTAAACAGTTAGAAGATGGATGGGTACATGGATTGATGGATTGGTGGGTGGCTAAGTGAAATGTGTTACAGCCATAAACCACACACAGTGTTATATTTTTTAACATTGCAGGAATGCTATTTTTATGTTTCTCCATAACAATGGTCCTCTCACACTCCACTCTGGACTTCAGCAGTCTGGCAATACAGGGAAATAAGATACAGACTGTACGTCCAGGTCAAAAGGTGAAGCCAAGTCCTGTAAAAAGCCATCTAGGAGGATGGGGGTTGAAGATGTACCACCCCACTGTTGAATTTGGCCTCTGAAGACCAGAACAAGATTTGCGAATTTCCTGTATTCCTCTCAAATTTGGTCACATTTCTGATGCCAGGTCAGTGGTCTCCATGGAAGCAGTGGTCTCCATGGAGAAGTCGTTCTTTCACGGTAAGAGTCACTGTCCAAAGTGGTTTTTGTGTTGATCTAATGTCTTCTTTTCACAAGTAACTGTACTAATGATGTGATGCCTAATGTGTTCCTGACGCAGGAAGACTAGAGCGGACTCATGTAATGTGTAATATTTCCAACAACTTAAATAAGGGTACCAGACACAAGAATGAACCTCTTAGCATTTATTCCAATTTTCTCCCACCAGTCCTCCCAATATGGACATGTGCACACACACACACACACACACACACACACACACACACACACACAGAATTCTCCCTATCGAAGAAGCATAATATTTCTGTCAAGAAGCTGTGGATGTGTGTGTGTGTGTGTGTGTGTGTGTGTGTGTGTGTGTGTGTGTATAAGGTGGAGTTCTGGGTTGTGAGGGGGTTGCTCGGTTGTAGCACCACGGCACACTGATCCCGATGCAGCTTGCCTCTGGAGGGGCTGCAGGGCCTGGGTCAGCCATATGGCAGCAGGAACCTGCCTCCCCCCTTTCCTGGGGGTGCCGCATGGCAGCGTGGATGCTGGGTAAGCTACAGCGCCTTCCGTCCAGCAGCCAGGAGCGCCCCACAGAGCGGGCAGGTAAGCTGGGGAATTACAGGGACGGCAAAGCACGCCATGCCCCGGCAGATAATGCCTCAGGGAAAAACGTGGAGTGGCTGTGTGTTGGGGAGGGGGGAATATCTCAAAATTAGCACTTGGAAACTCTAACCCGCTTCCTAAGCTGTCCCAGCAATGGACCACAGTCGCTGGCTGAGACGTGCCCAGTTTTCCTCACTGCTAATAACCAAAACAAGTGTACAGAGGGGTCATATTGAGGAAGTCTGTGGGGAATCCACCCTGAATCACATTTATGAGATAGCTGGCCTATGGTTAATGTATGCATCACATTAAAAAAAAAAAACAATGGTTGCCTGAACTCTGGACACTTTTGTAAGCAGAAATATATTAGAGGGGCTAGGAGAACAGTGTTATTGAATGTCTGTGAAAGCTTTGGTTTTGTGTGACAAATCTAATTACATGGGAAACGATAGTCTACCAGGTGGACCTTGGACATTCATAGAAAAAGAAACTCACGTTAAACATGCACTTTTCACACAAAGCACTGACTGCCACGATTCCGATCTGAGGAAAAGCATGGACTTTGTCATTCGTCTAAAGAAGCTTCGAATGTCCGTGCCACCTATGTAGAGAAACTGCACTATCAATATGAGGTTTGTTGAACAATGAAAAGAGAATCCATGGTCAGGTCACCTGATCCAAGGTACCGGATTCTAACACCGAAAATATGTAACAAATGTCCAACAAGATTCATGACAATCATATATATTTGGTGAACAAACCAACATAACATGTACACAGAAGATGGACCCTGATTAAGTACAATTTGCCAAAGAGCGTCTCTCTATAGTAAGCTGAGAAATCGCAATGTATAGCTATTTTGGATTTGGTTTTCATGCAGAAGTGAAGGGGCACCAGTGGGTCAACAAACACAAGATGAGAAGGTCAGGTAGCCCTGAAATTTTTCCACTCAAAGGCAAACATTCACACACAACAAGACGACCCACACTCCTAACGTGTGAACCGTAACGAGTCACACGGCATGCAACACAGCATTCATCATCCGCTGGCAACAGTGCTGGGGTCGCTGTCTATCCTGCCGGCATGGCTTCTGTCCTTCCAGCTACTGCCAGCAACTATGATGAGCTCTTATGAGAAGTCTCCTCAAGTCCTTTACCAGATCAAAGGAAGACATCCCAGGAAGCAGCTCTAAGATTCCTCAGGGGCGGATGACCCCTCAGTCTGCTGTGGTCCTTCAGCACTCCTGTGATTCTTGTTCTGTCTGGCAGCGTGTTTATTGAAACCTCAAGCGGGTTCTTCTCAGGAGCCCGATGAACATGTTTGTTGAGTCGATAACACAATTATTATTATTATTATTATTATTATTATTATTATTATTAAGTGCAGGATTGCCACAAGCCTGGAGCCTATTCCAGAAAGCACATGGCAAGGGGAATGAGATGCCAGCCAATCACAAGGCACACACATTATGGACCAGCCCACCAGTCATCACCTAACCACAGGTCCTAAGTGAACTGCTGAAGAGAAGCAGAGTACCCATTATTATTAGTAACTACAACAGTAATAATCATAAAAATCATCCATCCATCCATCCATCCATCCATCCATCTTCTAATCATCTATCCTGGTCAGGATCACAGGAGGGTCTAGAACCTTTCCCAGGCAATATAGGGCACAAGGCAGGGGTACAACCCTGGATGGGAAGTCAGTTGATACTAAAAATAATAGTGATAATAATAATAATAATAATAATAATGTTGAAAGTATATGAATGCAAGCTGAATTTCCTGTGCAGTTTAGTTGTTTTTGTATAGAGTTTAGCACTCTATGATCTCAGTTTGTGTAAACAGATTAGGGTATCAGAACGGAATAATGACACAGGTACATCTTGAAGGTACCTCTCCCCGGTGAAGCGGGAAAGAGGTTAATTGTAATTCACAGAGTGAGAAGAGGGGAAAAAAAAGATCCACTCCCCAGAGATCATGCTTTCAGAAGCAAAGTTTTCACATGTTTTTGCATTTTCGCGTGTTTGAAAATCATCCTGTCATTTTAATTTATTTCAGTTTCCCAGCGCTGACTGAAGGATGTGAAGCCTGTATTAGAAGATGCTGACATTTCAGCTGTGTGTATGCCTTCCTTATCGCTAAGGAAATGTGTTTTTGTAGTGAATTCTACTCTTGGTATAGCCAAGACCGAACAGAGAGAAGAAGACAATTGATTACAGAAGATGCACTGACTGTGTGAAAATGTTCTGGGTTTTAAGAATGATGTGTAATTAATTAAATATATTTATGCAAACTATGGATTTTCTTTGTCTTAACATGAATTGTCTGTGTCCTGTGTGGTAAACGCCTAAGCCAGATACATGGCAGACGTCTGACTTAAAAATCAGAAACGTGCTATTTGGTAGACCCCAGCGACTCCAACAGCAATATGTCACCAGACATAAAATATTCAGAAGAGATGTTAAGCAACTGGCATTGTGTAGTGCGAGATGTCATGTGCTAATAACCCAATTACAAATTTTACATATCAGCGTGATATGTTCCCCCCTCAGAATTATCCATGAGAATTATTAAGTCCTCAGAACAGACACTGCACACGTACGACTGACGACTGATGGAGAAGTTGGGAGTTTATCTTCTGATCAGGTGGGTCACGGCGGTGCTGCACGTCACAGGAATACAGAAACCTTAATGAACTCTTAACGAGAAAAAGTTTATCAAATGAGATTAAAGACACCGAAAGCAACACCACCAGGCAGTGTATCAAATAGCTCAGTTGTACAGTCTAACAATAAACATTCCCTTCAGTCAGTATTAAGTAACCAAACGCATTAATTATCCCCAGTGATCATTGCTACAATGAAAAGTTTGATAGCGAACCATCTAAATCCAGGCGGCAGCATGTAGTTGAAATTTTGAACATAATCTAACTTAAAGTTAACAGACCAAATAGGGGACAAAATCAATCATAACTCATGGATACAACTTTTTTAACAGCACTTTATTACCACCCTGTATAGAATGTGCTTAAAGAAATACAATCAGTTACATAAAATAATTCATGCTTTACAGCATTTGGTATGCTTGCTTTTAACAAGTAGCTCATATAATCAAATGCACATTGAAAATGTATAATTTACAAAAGATCTCTGTTAAAGAATTTATATAGTTCAGGTAATTACACAACGCAGCCAGAAAGGCATTTTGTCATGAAAATTATATGTATATATATCCATACATAGTATAGAGAAATATACGTATGAAGACACAGCATATGAATATACCATATCTTAATATGTTCATGTACCAGCATATGTGTGAGTTGAAATACTCAACTGGATTCGCTTCACTGTATTTTTTTTCAGATATTTCATGTTTTGAATACGTCTTTATTGCTCATATATTGATTCATTCATTTACATTCATCTATAAAACACACTGGAATTGCTGGTATTTAGCACGCCATACTCATCGTTTACGTACAGATAGCTGGATCTCTTAAAACCCGAGCCCTGATGTTCTCAAGATGTTTCGCTTCTCCCACAAAGTTGTTCTGGATGTTATCTTACAGCTGGAACCCTAATCTGGACTTCGGCTGTATTATCTTCCTTTCTGATCAATGTAAACTTACATGTTTTAACAATGTTTACACTGAAAATGCATGATTATCATCATTTGTTCTCCCTAGTGCTGCACGCTGGCCATTTGTGTCTGACGGGCTTTTCTCATTAATTTCACCAATTCTCCCCCCCCACCTTTTATTTCTAAAGGCAAAAAATCTCACGAGACGAAGTGAAATAATTAGTCAGCATCGCGGAGGCATGGAACAGGAGGAGGTCAGTCGGTACGTCCGCCGAACTCTGGGTTTCAAATTACCTGAACCATACCTGGAGCGATCTTTGGACCTAATTAATATCCTACCTGGAATAAAGGTACACATCAATTAAAAAGATAGCTCGAGAAGAACCAAAACCCCACAAAAACCACAAATGGTATGTCCCACCCCCCACCCTCCAAAATTCTAGAATATAGAATCTTCGAGTGTTATACTTTAGAGAAGCCAACTGTTTCCCATCAAGTAATCAATGCACTGTTGAATGACTTCATTTTAATACACTCAATCACGCCTCTAATGTTGATAGCTCAGGGGTGTGGGTATCAGTAATGCAGGAATGTTATATGCTTGCGGTTTGGGCCATTTCATAAAATATTCATGGCATCAAAAATGTGCATCACAATAGGGGAAGTGAGAATTACATTTATGTTCCCCGCCCAGCTTCACTTGCACTCATTTGTGGTTAAACATATTTTAAAGGCACGGTGTGTCTGTTGTTTTTATCCGAAGCGTTGGGAGCGTGTCACTGGATGCCGCTTTAGGCTTTTATTTGCAGATATTAAAAAAAAAAGAGAGAGAATATTTTTTTCCAGCTCTCAAGAGGCGTCGTATGGATACGCACGTAGACGCACGCACACGCGTGCCCACACCCATAAGTGATGCAAAAAGGTGAAATACCGGCACACTTCAACAGCGATTCTGTCTGGCACCTCTCCATTTCTGTCCGTCTGAGCGCTGGCAGCTCACTACCGTGCCATTTCCCCTGGAATGACCTTACCGATCTCCCCCCACCCGCCCTATCTGACAACATCAAGGGCTCGCTTACCCTTAACCCGGCTGCAAGCCAGCCATCGTCCCCGCTCGGCCCCAGGGCCTCCTCCGACCCAAACAGCACCCATGATCTGCTTCCCATTTCCATTCACCTTTGGACAGAGATGCCCCTGTATCCTTTAAAGGCTGGTTGTTTCCGGTGGGCAGAGTGGCTTACTAACTCTCCAAACACATTCGAACATCCATCTTACTTTTTGTTTCCCCAGGTCACGACCACACAAAGACACATCCCTAGATTTTCTTCGCCTTACACACGTCACTGCAGTCCTGCTTCCATTTACAATTGCCGATTAATTACCTTTTTAGTCATTCATCCTCTCCTGACATTTCCTGTCACGAGTGGACATTAGCAGTAATGATTTTCATCCTAACCTCTTTTTTAAGCTATCATTAAAATCTTTGTGCATCCTAATAAACATCCAAAATACACAAACCCTTAACATTGGGCACATTCCAAAAAGTTGCAAATTATGCATTATGTTTCATTTGAAGGTATCTGACATAGACGTCTGACTTAAAGGCATCTCAGTGAAATGGGGCCTTCAATATTAATGGACTTTGCTTCCTGTAAAATGTTCTGTTTGTTCTTGTCAGTTTCAAAAGGGGAACGTTTTTTTGATTTATCTCATTGAATTCTCCCTTTGTACTTCATTTCTCCACGCCAGATATCTGACGTGGCGAAAGCCGCTTCTAAAGGTTGTCAGAGCCGCAGTTGCCAGCAGGCTAGTCCTATTCCCGCTGTGGCCAGGAGATCCAGGGAGTGCTTGGAGCTCTCCCGAAAATGTGTTCAGTTGATGCTCCTGTCAGCAAGTATCTGCAGTCAGAACATGACGGTCCAATCTGCTTAGTGCTTTCAAGGACTCTCCTTCTCATTAATCCTCAAGCTTGACCGTGGTCACTGTGAGCTCAGAAGGTGGCGATTTTTTGATGCTTTGTGTTTGCATCCCAAAAAGCCAAGTGTGAAACAGACAGACGGGGACAGTTGCTTAGCTTAGCGATAGTGGTGAAAACTCCACTACAAATTTACGCCAGTTTCCCACTCCATGAGTATAGCCTCAACCTAATGCATCTGCTCTCTGTGGCATATATTCTACTTTGAAGTAATCATGAGGCTTCGTGCTGTGATAACAATTCTATTGATTCAAGTACCACTGTAAACGGATATCATATCTAAAAAAACTGCTGAACATTTTAAAAGCCTGTATATGTGTATATATATATATATATGTTTATCTGTATAGCTGAAAATCATGTGTCAACAGTAGAGAACAATAGAAAACAAGTTTACAGCCATAAAATCTATTTAAAGTACATAGTATTTTCTTTACCAAACATATTCTCCAGACTGAAACTCCACTAGCATGAGAGGTAAAGCAGATTTATGTAGCACCATTTATTACCTCAGTGTAAGTAGACAAAACCAAGTCTCACCATAAGTTCTGTTTTGCTTCGTATTTAGCTCAGCGCTAACTTGGCCAGCTGATTTCCAAGCCGTTTCCTCTGCAGCCTGAAGGTAAAGCGGTGGACACGCTGTTACCCACGGTAACAGATCCGGCTTTTATTGGCTGATAGAATTTTTATGCACAGCTGAAAGATGGCTTGAATGGGAGACAGGTACTGGCTTGGACCTAAAATATAAATCCAAATTTAGACGTCATCTGATAAAGACGCGGCTGTTGCATGACAGCAATGCCCAATAAAAAGCAGGAGCAATGAATGACAAACCGGGAGTGCACTTCAGGTTAGCTGGAGACAGCCCCAAACCTTATGAGGGCTTTCCATCATGTGACAGGGTGGTGGTGGGGGGGGGGCCCCAGAATGATGGTCTGGGGGCTACTCATCACCGAGGAGCCAGCCAGACCCCAAGGAGGACAAGCACTCAGCCCCTCCCATGAAACACACCATCCGAAAGCCTTTGGAGTGACAAAGGGGGACAGACAAGAAGGCCGTCCTCTCTAAACCAGTCTCAGTTTCGGGAAAGGGAGCGAATCGCTGTACACCTTGTTAGCTGACCCCACCCCCAGTGAATCCCCACGAATCAGGTGTGCTCAGAAACACCCGTGGGCATCTGAGCACACCTAAAGCATTCGGCTGCAGAACGAACACACTACCACCCCATTTCCTTGGGTGTGATGCTCACGAGATCGAAAGACATTTGAAATGCTTTACCAGGGCAAACGCTTCCCATACAATTAGGTTTTTTTTTTTTTTTTGGAAGGATAAAGAAAGGGTCAGGGTATGACCAGGTGCGGCATTCACAGAGAACGATGTTTCGTAACAGATCATGGGAATACAGAAAGCAGGTAATACTCAGAACAACTAAAAGTGGAAAAACAGAGGTATCGTGTATATGAGAACAGTCTTGGTTATCTGAGAGGAAAATCGTGAGACTCTCATTAAGAAAAACAAAAACTAATTGTACAAAATAATAAAAACACTTAAAAACAAACAAATAGTCCTCAACATATGCAAATAAATAAAAACATTAATGGGGTAATATTCCTGTGAAATAGTTTTTTACCAGGCTATGGATTACGTGTCCTTTAAAACTATGATACCAGGCATCAGCAATGACATGCCTGCTGTCCTAAGTAGGTTATTTGTGCATAAGGTGCCACTCTCCATCAGGGTCTTCAGTCTGAATCAGGCGAACTTCAGCTTCATTCCTTTTTGGTCGTCCAGATAAAGTATGGATTCACTGTCACCTGGGACAGCATCAGTCAGCTGATATTTACCGGTGATGAAGTCCTACATGCTCAGGAGAGATGCCTGTACGGTACAAGAATCCTTAGAACCCAGTTAGACAGTTACCTGAGTCCCATCAAGCCAGCAGCTGTACCAGTTTTAACCCTCATCTTCAGGCTAGAGGTGTGAAGGTTCAGCCTACCTTCCTGAAATGGGGCGATTAGGACAAATTCGGGGCAGAGAGGAGCCTAGAAAGGCACTCGGTGGTGTGAATTCGAAATGCGAGCGTGGGACACCCGAAACGAAGGAGCCATTCAGGTTTAGCTTCCACATTCTCAACGTTTGAAACTGCTGGAAACGGAACGCTGTCAAACGGAAACACGGTTTTTAACGGCAGTACTGAAATTATAATAATAATATCCCCCAATTAGCTATCTTTTCTCAGAATGTTATAATTTCCAGGCGAAGCACATTGAGTTTGGATGTGCTTTCCACACTCTTGGTACTCGAGACGTTCTTGGCGACGATGTGATACAAACTGCAACGGACGGCTGTCAGATTTGCTCTATTTTCGAGAAGTGCACCACGATGACAGCGACGAATAAACATCTTTCTAAAAGAAATCCGCACACAGTTCCGTGGGATCCTGAAACGCTGACGTGTACACACGGAAACACGCTTTCATTTTCATAGCCTGATTCACCAGCTCTTATCTTGGATTAAAAAATATACGGTGCTTGATTTAAGGTTTCGCTATAGCCCGGGGCAAGTTATTCTAAGAGCCCCCTGATGTCTCTGCGACTGCCTTGCAGAATAAAAGGCAATAAACCCGAGGTAGGCCGGCATTCACGCATTGTACAAGGACTCCCCGAGGCTAGTTCCACTGTCCTGTGGGTAAATTTCCCACTCAAAGTGTAATAATCCAGCCACAGTGATAAAAAGCAAGGAGATGGTTCTAGTGGCCTTGAATCAAAATATACATTTAATTGCTCTTTTGTCTATAATCTTGACCGTCCTCTTTTGCTTGCCTCCATGCAGCAAGCAATACGTAAGATTAGTTAGGTAGCCAAGGCTGTGGATTGAGAACATACGTAAAAGGCTGAAAAAGCGAAGCTTGACACAATCGTCCTATATCTGTCACCTGATTCCGCTAAATCACAACACGCCTCCACGTCTTTCAGCTCTAAGACAGAGCAGAACTTTTCATTGCTCTTTCTAGATTACTCAGGCAACCGGGGTGGAGCGTCTATACATAAAATGCAATGGGGGGGGGCAATAAACGGCTGATATTTAGTCATTCACGTAACATCAAAATATATTATGAAGATATTATACACACTTTGGAATTCAGTCTTGTCTGTTGTGACCAAAGAATATTTTCCAGAATTGCAAAAAAAAAAAAAAATGAATTGCTTATAATCAAGAAAATTTAAGCTTGGTAATATATGACTTTTTTTTTCTTTGTTCGGTTCATATGGTGTTTGGTGATCTATAATATTGGTTAAAAAAGCATTTATTGATGTATACCTGACTCATATCTCAGCAGTGTCTTTATTCCAACTTTTCATTCTAGCACAAATGATAGGAAAGTCTAATTGTAATGTAATATCAGATGCCTTGATCTTGCTTCATAATAGTATCAACCTAAGCCCATAGATGAGGTTTTGGCAGCAATAAGTGGTCTAATTATAGCAGGAAAGGTCAAACTAATTAGCCCTCACTTCAAACCAATCTGTTTAGTCAGCTTGTTAATGTGCAAATCTCATCTTACTACCAGGTGGGTTTTCGAAGGATGAAGGAAACACATGAAGTCAACTGTAAATTTCATGCAAAAATTCAATGTGTACAAAATTAATATTTTTAAATCTTGCTCTTTACGTGAACAGTTCTAGAATCTTAAGAAATTGCTCTTGAAAGGGTGACAGTTTTTTGGCTATTCCTGAACAAAATTAACATTTTATTCTAAAACTAAACAGTCCTTTCATTGTTATGTTTAACTGAGTGTACGCTTTAGATTTTTTCTGCTGTACAGAGCTCTTAAAACTATCAATTACTAAAGTAAAACTTCTAAAAAATGTTAGTTTGTCCTGTTATAACAAAAAAGATCACCTATTTAAACCTGACTAGATTTGTTTGGATATGCTAAATAAAGCCCCTAATTATCCAATACTGTGTTTAAGTGGTAACTTTGAGGTCCATAAATTCAATTACAAACAATTTACACTAAGCATCCATGATGTAATTCTCTCGCATGCGATGCGGAGGCCCCAAGTAAGCCATATTTAACCGTTATCGTCAGGGATTTACATTTATAGTGTGGCTTTAATGGGCCTGCGTACCAAGAGGGGCCCCAGATGGGTGTCAGGCTACAATCACGGCCCCTCGTCCCCAAGGACGGCGGCCCGTCATTACGCCCGAATAGCCAGGCCTCGTCGACCATTAGAAGCCGGCCTGGCACGCGCGGGTGCTAATGTGCAGTTTAGCGGGCGCCTCTGAGGATGCTAAAGAGGTCCTGACACGAGGCAGGGGCCTCATGGGGGGGGGGCTGAGGTGGGGGCGGCGGCTGCAGCAGCAGGGGGTGAAGGGGACAGGGAGGAGGAGGAGCTCGAGGGGGTCTCAGCGGTTGTTCTCCAGCTCTTCCATCAGGGTCTTCATCTCCCTTTATCCCTTTGTGTGGGGGGCCCCTCCTCGGGGCAGCCCCCTCCAAGGGGGAGGCGAGAGGAGCAGCTGCGAAGAAGCTGTGCCATTTCCTCCCGCTGTCACCACGCCGCCATCACTGCCATTAATATGCAAAAGAACTTGTTTCCCTCAGTTCTCCACTCCAGTGACATAGCAGGAAAGCACAGGCTTGAAAAATTTATGATCTTATACAGTAATTAAGAGGTAAGGGGGGGGGGGGGGCCTGTGGGCAATACAACTGTGAAAATAAAAAAAAATGCTCTTGTGAAAAGACACTGTATCCTTTTTTTATTCGTAGCGTCTAATGACACGGCCTGCTGCAA
>JAACJT020000029.1:191131-212388 GCA_009936485.2 Gymnarchus niloticus
CCCCCCCCCCCCCCCCCCCCCCCCCCCCAGAGTCTACAACACTGTTGACGTCTGCTTAGAGAGCTATACAGCTATGCAGATATGGAAACAATAAGACGCAAATCTGTTTCGTTGTCTGCCTGATTGGGGGGGGGATAGCTAAACTGCTCATAGGGATCTGAGGAAGTAGATCGGCAACACCCACCCAACCAAAGGCGTTGTGCCCATTGCAGCGAGTCGTCTAGACAATGTTGCCATGCCTCGCCGACCCAGTTTGCATCCTCTGGAGTCTTTCTGTCGTGATTTGTTTTAGCTCACGTGCGTGCTTGCGGTTAGCGCCTCCCATTGCTACATCTCTTACTGTATGTCACTAATCAGTGAGCCATTCGATTCAGTCTTGCTCCCATGAGTCTCTGCTTGTTTTTGTTGCTATAGCTGACATCTTTCCTGTTGCTTACCCTGCTGTCATTTCTGTGGCTTTTTGCTGATTAGAATTGAGGAATAACAGGTCAGGGGCATTTTCTCTGTGTCCATGTGTGTAGCTCTCCACATGCTAACATGGGTCTTATATCTACACGATCCTTCTCTTGCTCTGCGCGCATCTGCCCACGCTAATATCTACAATGTCTGGTGTTGCCGACACAGTAGGTCCACTAGGAGAGTTGTCAGTGGTTTGGTGTCAGCCCCCACCCCGTCTGCTTCTCCGTGCAGCCCGGCGAAGTAGCTGGCAGACCCACTGGTGTGGTCCGTCTCGTTTCAGACTCCCTGCAGGCCCAGCTGATCAACATGGGTGTGATTCCCACACTAGTGAAGTTGCTGGGTATCCACTCACAGAACGCGGCGCTGACCGAGATGTGCCTGATCGCCTTCGGGAACCTGGCGGAGCTGGGTGCGTTCTCCCGGCGAGCACGTCCGTACCCCCATCCTTCATCCCAAGGCCGAGTTCAGAGGCTCATGCTCGACCAGGCCAGGAACAGCATGATCTTTTTTGCAGCCCAACATAAATAAGGTTTTAAATACCAATAACCATGAATGATGAATGCAAAAAAAAAAGGCTTAAGATATACTTGTAGGATATTTTCAAAATTCTGTCTACGACACATCAGCACGGAGTCGTATTCTTTGTTCAAAAACACAATACTTAGAACTTGGCCATTGTGTCCTGTGGCAGAGTCCAGCAAGGAGCAGTTCGCAGCCACCAACGTGGCCCAGGAGTTGGTCAAGCTGTTTCGCAGACAGGTGGAACACGAGAAGAAGGAGATGATCTTCGAGGTTCTAGCCCCCCTGGCTGAGAATGGTGAGTCAAGGTTCTGGGGTTGGGGGTGGGCATCTCATTAATAACTGCAGACTCCCAAGCAGACCATCGAATGCACCTCTAGAAAAGTGATCTGCATTTGTTATAAACGTAGTCTTCCTCAGCTGCCTTAAAATCTTATTTACCATCTGCATTCAGTCTGCTTGTACATTGTGATTGGTAAGTAATCAGTAAAGGTATTTGGTAAATGAATCAATGGAATAAGTAGCAGGTTCACAGCAAATGTGCAAATGCCCATGAAGGTCCCCCTGATGGGCTTCCTGCTACGGTAATCGAGGATCCACTTGCTTTTGTCATTTTTAACGGCTCCTCACAGCAGAGACTGTGCCAGGTTTGTCATTTTGTTTACTGTGCCATGAGCCACTTTGACTTGTGTAGCTCACCCCAGTGTACAGTTTAGTACATCTTCGGGTTCACACCTGGGTTCTCGTGCTGCCACGGCCCTATGGATCCAGAGTCGGAACCCTAAGGTCAGAGTTCTTGCAGACTCGTGAACGGCGCTCTGTAACCTGTGTCCTGTCGGAAAACCTCTGGAGACATTGGCTCAGCTCTAACTTCAGCGTGGCCCCTTTATCTGAAATTAACCCTGCCCTGGGCCCTTAGGAGTTAATTAGGGATGTCTGAATCCCCAGACAGCTCAAGAGGTCTTTCTTTGAGACACGTGTCGCGGGGATGGGGCCAGCAAGTCGTGTGACATTGGAGGGTTGATTTTGCCAGACTCATATTCCATTGCTGAGCTCATTACAGTAGCTGTCCAGTTCAGCTCATGGTTTAAAATGCTAATTGGTCTGTTTCTTTTGGTCAGTCCCTGCTTATGGCCAGATTTTAGAAATGAAAGGGAATGTCAACTATTAAAAAACCCGAGTATTTCTATCATTGAACACAAGGATAATATTATTTGGCTAAATCCTACATTAAACAATCTGTAGACTACACCTACAGATACAGTTCATCTTCATTTGTGGCGGTCATTTGAAGTTTTTTCTGCATATTTTCCTACTGACTGGATGCCGTTTAGCAAAAGCTTGCCAGTTTTGTTTCAATCAGACGTGTCGGCATCCTGCTTCCTGTCAGACTCTCAGCAGTCCCCGACTAGCAACTAGCCTAGCTAACTCCTGCGTGCACAGCCCTGTACCGACACACCCTCGCCACAGACCATCCAGCGTCGATGCGCTCCGGTTGCCTGCCAGTTCTCTCAGCCTGGCCACTTAGGGAGACGTGGGATAGCAGTGTGACAGGTGCCGCTTGGGCCAGATGCCAAGTGCTCGTCACTGCCACCTCTTCCCTGGGTGGTTGGCCACACGAGCGCCGCCCTTATTCAAGCACAAAATCCTGCTCTGCCTCAGTCCTACGAACTCTGTCTTGGAAAGGTACAGGGTTCTGGTTTATTTTTCATTAGCTTTACAATCATAGGTCAGCAGTTCAGGTGACTTGGACCTGCAGAATTCTGGGAGGTTGAGAATAGGGTAGCTACTTGATTAGCTTTTCTGGTTTTAAGTCGCTGCATCTTCAGTCCCCACATTTTTGTTGTGATCCAGCTGACTCTCTGGATCTCAGTGTACTGTTTGCTCAGGGCTGATGGGGTCAGTATGGTGGCATTTCTGTATTTACTGTCTCTGTTCTTCTCTTGCTCCCCCCCCCCCCCCCCCCCCGCGGTTTAAGTTTAACCGGGGGGGGGGGGGGGGGGGGGGGGGTCTGTGGGCAATACAACTGTGAGAATAAAAAAAAATGCTCTTGTGAAAAGACACTGTATCCTTTATTCATTCGTAGCGTCTAATGACACGGCCTGCTGCAAGATTCCTTTGTTATTTCGAGGTGAAAATACGTAGCTTTCGTGCTGAAGGCATAACGGGAGGAGAGTGCGCGAAAACGACGCCGTGTCATTCTTCACGTCACGCCGGAGCCCACCTCGCCGCACGGAGCCGCCTCGGAAAACGCGACGGAGTCTCTCTCCGTAATCTCGGCGTAGACAGACAGACACACCGGGTGTAAGGATCACACCGCATTTGTCGGGGGTTCAAAAATCCCGAGATAAAGCTGGAGTTCAGATTTACGATTACATCCCAAGAGGGCAGAGTGCCGTACGGAAGAACAGAATACATATTTAATTTCAACGATGGGGTAGATGCTACTTTTTGCATTTTTAATAATTACACAGTGAGATGTAGTTCACAAGAAATTTAAAAATATGTAAGATACACGCCAAACATGAAACAATAAATGATTTAATCCCATTTTTATCTCTTCGACGGTACTGTTTCACGGCCTCAAGATTTCTTTTCTTAAATGCAGCATACAAATCTAGTCCCTAAATATTAAATGGTGATCTGTTTAAAGACAATGTAATTGGCGCGGCTGAGTGGCGCCGCGGCACAGCCACGTGTTTCCGGCGTTTTCCGCCCAGCAGCCGGCGAGGCGGCCCCCACGGCCAGCCGGAGATCTCCGGCTCTCCCTGAGCGGCAAGGCAAGATGGAGGCTTTGATGCTTCTAACGCGGCGTAGGGCAGACCGCTCATGGAGCGGGGGAAGGGACGCTTAACGCCGGGAAAGCGCAGTCGTTTCGGGGAGGAGATACCGGAGAATTGACCACCTGAGATATTTCCCCCGACACATGAGACGGGAGATTAAAGCAAAGCAGGCGGTGGGCAGCCACCTACCCCGTACCCACGGCAAGCTTGCCAACCACCCCCAGGCTCCCGCTCACCTCCGGTGCGACACCGTCTTCAGTCCCCCCTGAAAATCTTCTCCTGCACTCGGGGTTCCCGTCCTCCAGCCAGTGGGTCCATACGTTGCCGGGGGCGCGGGAAGTCGACCGTTGATCCGTTGATCTCCTCTGCTGTCCCACCTCCTAGCCCTGGCTTCTGCTCTGAGAGCTTGTCGCCCCGCGCCGTCCCAGCATCGCTCTGGCTTGTTTTGTCAATAACCATTTATTCTTTGTAGGAATAGCAGCAGCCATTACATCTGACCTCCCTGTTTCATCAATTATGGATAGATTATTGGATGTGAACATCTGCAAAGGCTCACCTCCTGGCAGGGATTAGATAAAGTATTAAACTGTTGTTTATTGTCAGGCCAAAACTCTACTGGGAAGCCAGGGGGAATTCCTCCAACCGGCAAACTCACATCAGCAGGTACCTTAAATTGTTTAGCATCACTCACTGGGCCCCATAAGAGGTTAGCCATTTATTATTTACACTTATTACCAGTTGTTATAAAGTACATGATAAAGGCCCCTGGCAGACATGATATTTAGTCATTGTTTGCTGCTTTTGACAACGTAGGGACGGGCGACTGTGCGAGCTGTACTCACAAGGTGGTTAAGGGTGACAGATGGACCGGTGACACTTTGCCAAAACCTGTTCACTACTTACCCCCATCCCACCACCACCTTTCAAAAAAACGTTCACATTAAATATAAAAATAGCTGCCCACCTGCAAGACTGGACTTGTATGATGTAGCCATGCCCACCCTAGCCAAGGAAACAGAATTTTGTGTGCCATTCTTGTCGCTTTTTTGTTGCCTAATTGCAGTTGTTTGTTTGTGTATATGTGGCTGTGGAACACGACTGCGCTAAGCTCTCGAGGTATGAGTTATAGTATAATGAATTAGCACTTGGTCTCGAAAGTGTGTCTTTTGTTGACTTTTCAAGCTGTGACGTTGAATTTTCAAGGTCATGCTGTTTAGAGTTTAGCTTACAGTTCAATTTACAGTTCAGTTTAACTGGTAAAATATGAGTATAACCCAAGTTGCTTTCTGCCACATATTTGTTTATTTTTGCGTACATGTTTACGTGCACATCAATATACCATCCTCTGGTAGATCTGATACACTCATATTTGGCACCATCATCAAACACCCGGCGGAAAAATAAAAAACAAAATTTTGAATAGCGTTTAAAACTTCATGGCATGCTGCAAGCGTGTTTATTTTAGCTGCAGTGCTTCACATTAAATGAAATTTAGTGTCTTTTATTCGTGATTAAAATTGATGCCGTGATATAAAATCCCCACGTTTGTATGATTTGGTGAAAGAAAAGTCTGGTTCCAGTGAAAATGGACCAGTGGTGATACGCAGGGGTGATACTCAAAGTTTTATAACTGAGGCTAAATTAAATAAATAACAATAATAATAATACCACTTAGTACTTTCGTCTAGATTGTCATATCTCTTACAGTACCTTCTCTGTACCTTTATTAATTATACTGAGGACGCATTGTGATATTGTCTTCAGAATTATAATACACTGTAATTAAAATGCAGCATAATAATAATCCATTCAATGTATTTGGTACTTTACATATCTCAGTGCAACCGGCTCCCTTGTGTTGCAGCTTGTTGTATTATTAAGCAGAACTAATCAACAAATAAGCCCCTACCTTTTCCCATCTTCCCGGAATACTTTACAAAACATGCATTATCATAATTTCCTGACTGATTGCACGTGTCAAAAGCGGAGAAGGAGCCTTTGACGGCGTAGTTAAATTTGTGAACAGACCAGGCTTTGATTCACGGCTCCACACTGTTTCTGTACCATTAGTTTAATTGATGTCGTATTATTATTATTATTCATACCTGTTGATTTTTTAACATGCTTGAACAGTAAGAGTGATCCTCATGTACGCCGTCATCACAGATTTAAAGTCTTTTTTTATTGTTTGTTTATTTTGTTTTCAAAATGGACAGGGCTGGTGATAGAAAACTAGACAAACGTGACAACGGCCTTATCAATACTAAAGTATCGACGTAAAGAAGTCGGCGAGATCATAAATGACACATCCTACACGTCCTGCACAATGTTTACACATTACCTTATGAAATGATATAATCCCTGGCAGACACCACCGCTTTTGTCGCGGTGCTTTGAAGCGTCGTGATTAAAAGCGCGGAGGGCAGGAGAGCCGCCCGGTGTGTTCGAAATACCGGCGCAGGTTGAAAGGGACAAAATAAGGTCAGCGTCACTACAGCGCATTATTTATACATGACTGTTTATCTGTTTGTCCTAAGCTCCTTTTCTTCTTCTTTTTTTTTTAAACGGAGGTGCCTCAGATTAAATATGAATGCAGCTTTGCGCCCACGTACGGCGGTGACAGGGACTCGCGTTTGTACACGGCCGCGTCGCCGGAGCTGCTGTCCCTGTCTGCTATCAGCGTGCAACAAGTTTACCACCAAAGGGAGCAGGGCCGCACTTTGACTCACCTGCGCTCGGTCCCCTTATGTACAACCTAAGCTAAAACTCACAGAATAAGCCACAAACACAGGCAGGTATAGATTAAACAGATTAGAAATAAATGTACAGGCGTTTATTTTTTTCTTCCCAGGGTATTGCTGCTGAGTTTGATTCAGTCGCAAGAAAAAAAATTAATTATGATCAATTTCTTGCTAACTTCTTCCTGGAGTTTGATGTTGAAGAAGTCTTCTCTGGCTGGGAACGGCCCTTGTCGCATTTCTAGTCAGAAATGTTCCAGCCAGGCGGTGTCTGCTACCTCCCTGCCACCACCCAGACACTGCAGCTGTCCTAAGCAGTCAGATCCGGCCTGTTTTTTTTTTTTTTCTAAAAATTGTTTTTCCAACCCTGTGTTCTCCATTAAAAATAAAAATCCAGCCGGACTGAAATAAGAAATCAGACAGGAGTTGAGGCCTTAACACGTTGACACAAATCCCATAGTCCCAGAGCACTAGAATCTCAGCAAATTACTGCAGGAAGACAAAACGGGCATCTTGTGTAAGTACAGCCCTCCTGCACAAACACGGCGTAAGTGTGTGCGCATCTGTGTGTGCCTGCGCAGACGTGTGTGAACGCGCTGCAAGAGGTGTGTGAGTGAAACCGTCGTATTATGTAATAATTATGAGACCCTACAGGAGCGCATTCCTGAATAGGCCCATGCCAGTCTTTAGAAGTTTATACGATCCTACTGAGTGCGCACCTGCCTGCCCAGGTACCCTGCGTTCACACATTGCGTCTGCGCAGCGCCCGCAGTTTGACTCGCACACCCTGACGCCCCACCCACAGCTCCAGTCCTTCCGCTGGAATAGCTGGGTAATAAAACCAAACGCATTTGCTTATGGCGAAGCGGCCTAGCCGCCATATTAATTTACGATCAACGCGGTCACCCTCATTGCTGGTGGGGGTGGGGGGCGTCTCTCCTGAGAGTCGGCGCGATTTTAGCGGCCGTAAATCGTCCAGCGTAACGTCCCCAGAATTTGCATGCTATCAAAAGGCTCTCTACATGCTTGACGAGGCAGCGAGCTAAGTGCTCTGAGCACGCCACTCCTGCATTAACAGCCAGCGAGATGCGACGGCATTAGCAGGATGTGGCGGCGCAGGGACAAGCCGCGGCCCATTACCGCGCTTCCTGTCAAAAACCATTTGTGGACGGTCTTTGATTAATGCTGCGGGAGACAGCGTGAGAGGCGTTGGGATGGGGAGAGGTGCATCCTGGGAGATTATCTACTCGCCAAAGGCACGCCAGGGCCACGTCAGGATGTCACAGGAAATAATGGATTCCGCCTCTGTTTTGGCACGCTTGACAAAGTCCCCTGCATCCTCGACCGCAGATCGCCATCCCACTAACCCGGGGATGATTTTGCCGGTTCATTCTCGTGTCTGAGCCTGCGGTGAAAGCCTGTTAATTATTCATCTGCTTTGATAACGGGAATGGTGTAGATTCTAGCCTGTCCCCATTCCGGAAGCCAGTTTTAAGGATACACGGTAAAGAAGAGATAGCACATTAAGAAAACGATTGCAGCCAAGTTTTGCCATTCTACGACCATTTCACCCAGTTTTGTTCTTTATCTTTTCTTACTGCCTGAGTGAAACTGTAAGAAATGGTCCAGTGCGATTACAAAGAGTACCCAGCTGGTGACCATATCCAGCCTCTCAGCCTGCAGTCATAAAGGCTCGTTGTCTTACTTCAAGGAACAATAACAGTTTTAATGTTTGAATCTGAAAAAATACTACTGAGGTATTCTAACAGTATTACTTTCCAGTGATAGGACAAATGAGGTGGGAGTATCCTGAACTAACCAACCAATGCTGGTGCTAAATGAAGCTTCAAAATCCATGGTGGATGGGAGTATCCTGAACCAACCAACCAATGCTGGTGCTAAATGAGGCTTCAAAATCCATGGTGGGTGGGAGTATCCTGAACCAACCAACCAATGCTGGTGCTAAATGAGGCTTCAAAACCCATGGTGGGTGGGAGTATCCCAAGCCATCTATCAATGCTGGTGATACCACTATGGGTCTTAAAGCCTCATTTGTCCCATTGCTATTACTTTCAGTTTCCTCCTCTGGATACGCTACTCAGCAACAAAGCATTTTATACAGCATGGTCTTAAGCAGGAGGCATGTTTCCTCTCCCTCTGCTGCAGAGGACACTTTCTTACTTTGCAATCGCTCTTGGAAGAGGAAGAGAATGAGGAGGAGGAGTCTCTCACCAGGGGCAGACGTGGATTATGTTATAGTCCCACCTAACCTCAAATTTCATTTCCAGTAGCGTAATAAATTAATTGCTCAAAGTGACAGATAAAGAGGCAGTAAAGAGCACGCAGGGCACCCTGACGGCAGACGTTTTCCATTTACTGTAGTTTCCCGACAGCTATGTACGGTGCTCGGTCCGGCCAGCGCCACCTAGGGTCTGTGCTTAGGACGACAGGGGTGAGGGACCCGCAAATTCCGAACCGCAGTAACATTTCCCGCGAGCTGTTTATTCATTCAGTTCTCTTCTGATTCTTATACTTCCAACAGCAGCTACAATGTTACCAGATGTGTATTTTAAAATACTGCTTCTAATTCTAAGACACACGCAACATGTTCATTATTAAAAAAATAAGTAAACACTATGAGGTATTATAGTCTCGCTTTAACTAAAATAATAGTGTCAGAATTTTCTTTCTGCTATTCTAATTTATGCTAGTCTTTCCAAAAAAAAAAAAAATACTTCGTCATAATTGAGCAAAGCTGCTCATCGTCGAGCATGTACGCTAATTATAATTAATTACTGGTGACTTTTGTGCGCGTTGGAGACTCAGGGCACGTTCTTCCTGATCCCAAAGTTAAGGATCGTCACCGACGAGCTTAAACCCGCCCGCGTCTCTAAACTGAGAGGGCCGATGTGAGCTCCCAATGTTCGTCGTTTAGCGTCCGATGCAATCCCTGAGTTGACCCACAAACCCACTGTGGACCCCCTCCTCTATGGGGGACCACCGCCCCCTCCGGTCTCCCTGTCCCCATCCGTCTCCGTGATGGATCAATAAACAGAAATGCTATGTTTAAGCTGAATTAAATTTTCCACTTGTCGGAAGGATCCAGCACCCCGTCCTGCCCTTCACACTTTTAAGTTCCTCGTATATATATATACAATTAAACGCCCCAGTAACCGGAGCATTTTCATCAAATTGGACCCGCATCCCCCCTCCCAAAAAAAAGATGACCACAGAAAAATAATTGCGAGGGTTGTGTTTACATTAATTCATGAAACTGAGGTGGATTTTTTTTTGTATGCCCCCCACCTGCCACAAATCTCATTTGCTGTGCCGGGAAGGGGGGAGCAAGCCCCCCGAAAAAGCTGGTGGTCACAGTCATGAGGCCACCGCCTTGCTATCTCATACCTGCTCTATTTGATTTCTCTGCTCTGAGCAGATGATTAAGTTTTCATGCATTGGTTCTGCCAAAATCTATGTTCAGTCAACCACATCCTTTATTGATTACTTCTAGTGCAAACAGTAGGCCAAGTGTGATATACATAATTGGACAGTTGTTGAGGAAAGGAGGTGTTCACCGCTAGGCCCACTCCACCTGTCACTCATCGGAAATTGGAAACACCTTGACACCAGAATCAACCACACCATCTTGGCCGTGAAGGTCCGATTTTCTCTCTGATTTCGGGGCTAAAAGGCTTTTCCCCATCGACAACATGGAGGGCCTGTGGGCAACGGAAAAGTGGCGTCCGATCTACCCGCCATTTTCAAAACCGCCGTGTTGTTCATTACGTGGGAATCGTAGCAGTCAGCTGACCACATTTGGCAGCGTTTCCATTAGTTATTTATTCATCTCTGAAATATTCAGGGACATAAGCAATTAAAATTTAAGATAGAAAAAAAAAGAAAAATATCCCCAAGGTCCTCAAAATTTTATTTATTTAGTCCTGTATTTTTGTAAACATAATGAAAACATAAACATCGGTTACTTTACAGTGGTAAAGTAGGAATGGCATACGGTACTCCCCTCTTAATAAAAAAGCTAACGACCTACTTTTCGTTTGCATTTCAGTAATGAAAAGCAAACTCAAGGCAAACTTGTGCAGAAACAGGCTGACCTTTCACACTCCTTTGATGAGATATTCTAACAAAACCTAATGCTGGTTTCACCTTGCTGTCCTGCTTTATGGATTCATACAAATATATTACGGAGCAGCAGGAGAGCAAACCTATAATCTCCATGCTCTCACGCTTCACTGTTGACACAACGTTATACAAACAGTAGGTCCCAACCTGGAATTTCAGTCTCCCTTTGTTTTCTTGCGCCTGGGAGAATTCCCCGGACGCAGTAGGTGACACTTCTGTTTTCATTAGCCGCTCAACCAAAGACTGCCACTTCTCTATCCTTGAATTACCCATGGGTTTTCGCATTACAAACACAGCCATTTACAGGAGCCGTTACCGTTGTACAATGTAAACACAGCGCCGTGAGGCAGGTGACTTTATTCCAAGAGGATCCAGCCTTGATTTTCTGTCTCCTCTATCATCTCTCCCCCAGGATCAGGAAGACTTAGCTCTACAACGGTTTTGGTTCTTTTTTGGTAGCCTGCTATTATCACCAAGGACCCAGTTGGAGAACTCACGAGGGCAGCTCTGCTGAGGCCGCAAGGCGGCTAGGTGTATGGGCAAGCAGAGAGACTGCAGTCCGGATGGAGGATGTGGAGAATGTGCTGATTGGAACTGAAGCAGACGAGAGGGTGTTTACACATTTATTTTATGTGGTCTAATGAGCAGTCACCCGCAAAATAATTCTGAGATTCCTCACAAAAATGTCTGACTTGTCAGCTATGTAACAAATTCTTTCAGTTATTTAAACATGCAGATTGTGCATTATAAGCCCAGTGGAAAGTTAACTTTCCATTATAATATTAATAATAAAAGCTAGACAGTACAGCCATATCACAACTGCCAAAGCATGTTTCAGAACAATCATTTCCAATTTATTTTTTTATTTTTGATCTTCATTTAGTATATAATGATCATGGATGTTTTATCCAGTATTACAATCGATCATATCTCATTGGTCTGTTAAGTGATTTGTGTTTGTTTGAGATTAACTAGCTTTCTTATATTTACATCAGGCATTACTTAATGCCCAAATTCTGTCTTTCAACACAGAGACATTAGCGCTCCGATACAGATATTAGTTTTAGTTCATAAACAGCTTCTTGAGTCACAGTACACTATATTGGTCTGTAAAGCCTCAGGACCAACAACATCTAACGCAACCGATATCTGGACTGGCGGTGGGCGTGGAGAAGGCAGAGCGCGTGGCAGATGGGAGGGGAACTGGGTGACGTAGTGATTGGTGGTGTAATTACCGGCCATTCCCACCCCCTTATTCAGGCCAACACTGTGCTCACCCACGCACATGACGTCCGTCGATCGACCCACAGCTGCTGCCTCTCCATTTCTGAGCTGCCATTCAGGAGATTACTAATTGAATTTAGAGTCACACTGAGAGTCACGCATGAGGATGGCTGCGTTCTGAATTCTAATATGCAGCACAGGCAGTATAAAGCAATAAATTACTGCACTTAAATACTAAAGGCAAGCACCTCGGTATGAAAGACAGGTACACAAATTCTCAGTAGATTGCTGCTTGATAGATACTAAAAATTAGATGATAAGGACCCCTGACAAAATATGAAGAGTTTTTATAAACAGTGAGCCTCTTAAGAGTGAGAGAAAGTGCCAGTAAGCCTTAGAAGCACTATTTATTACCATACATCGATGATAAATAAATGAGGCATGTCTGTTTTCATCTGTGTCTAAGGTTTCATCCCTATGGACAGTAAAACTTGTTAAAGATGTGTAAATCATTGAAACTGCTCAGGAGTTAAAGGTACAACAGCAGGACATTCAGCATCTGGGTCATAAGTCCAGCTGTTTAACCACCAGGCTACCCACCCCCGTGTCTGATTGGTTCTCTATTTATTGCCCCCTGCTTTCCAATAATGGTCTATGAATGAAGGAGGCGTGACAATTTTTATTGGATGGAGAATGACATGGGGAAGGGGGGTTCATGCAGAGGCCAGATGGTTTGCTGGTGTAGAGTGATGTAGTCAGTACTCGACTCAGAGACTGGCTGAGGTATGCAGCTGCCCTTTTCCGGGCCACACATCCACCTGTTCCACATGCGTGAATAGCCTTCATCCTCTTGGAAGCATTTATGAGGGCGCACTATGCATTGTTAGACTGGAAGGGTGGGTGTGATATAATCCCCAATGTAGCAAGGAATGGCACTCTGGTTTACAAGAATATGGACTGTTTTTTTTTTCCCCCTGGTGTTCCTACTGCGGTCAGCCAATCACGTCAGTCACTCACTGACACGCCTTGTAGGGGCGTGGCTTCCTGATGTCACAGCACATTATCACCAAAGAAGAGGCCGCTCTGACGCCACACACAGTGTTTCATTCATCATCTAGAAAAAAACATCACATAGCAATTTCTGTGTGGTTGTTGACTTTCAAGTATCGCAGCCATTTTAATTATGAAATGCTGCCTATACATTCCCAAAATTACACAGAGAACAGGCATTTTTTCTCTGCTGACACATCAGGTGGAAGGAATGTGGCTGATTTAATCAAACAGTTCATTTGTGGTGTCACTTTAAAAACATTATCGCATTGTGCGAGGACCTCTTCTGTAGCTCCCGGGCAGGAGGAGTGGCCCGCAAAGGTGCCTGTGCAAATATTTACGTAATTATCCATTTTAATATTGTTTTATACCGACCCTTTTCCTAAGGTCCAGCATATGCCATTAAATATCACCCCATAGATATACAGTTATGACATGTAATAACTACCCGAATATAAAAGAGATTAATAATTTAGAGAGAGCTAACAAATTAGAGCCATCATTAAAAAAAAAAAAAATTGAGGCTTCAAACCATTTTGCATAAAACTCAGGGCAAGGTAATGTGCAGCCCTCGCAATAAAGGATTACTGCATTAAACCTGCAAAGTGAACTTATTGCTCCTATTCGTTTCAAGAATCCCCAGAGCATTTAGAGACAGGAGGTGTAGAATGATAAGAGCCTTCTTCACGGCCACAGTGGCCCCCGTATTACCATCTCCACGTCCAACTCACTCTTGTTTAATGGAGGTCTCACACCTTCCTTTCGTTTGCCTTTTCTGTTGTTTTTTTTTCTTCTAAGCTGCTACTGTCAGCGTTTGAATAACCCCTTGAGTTTCAACATTGGCGTTTCTCCCAGAGGTGAAACACATCTAGCCATTATGGCTTGGCTTTATAAACTCGGTGACCTCACATTGTGTAGCTGTCCCTCCAACATTGTAGGCATTACTTTGATAAACAGCATTGCATTGGCTTGTTGCTTGTATACCAATAGCCATATTCCAGGTAATAGCATGACAGGTTTTTATTTTTATATTTATTTAAAACTTTTTTTTTAATGTCTTCCTGTGTTGTTTCACTTGTGTTTTGCCATTTCAGTTGGTGATGTGGTGTTTCGCTGCAGTTTCAGGTTTAGGAAATACTTCAATTTGTGAGCGGTCTGATTTATCGTCTGCTCTTTATTCTTTTCTGCTATGACTGAAGATCAGCGTCTAGTTTGGTGTTTGGCTGGTGAAGCTGAGCAGCCCATCCCTACTGTGATAAGGCCAGGACATCCGTCTCCACAGGTTCACGGTCAAACGATACGGTCACGGCTGTGTTCATACCGCTCCGTCTGGTCCTCCTAAAGGTGCACAATACACACACGTGTTGAAACCTGTGTGTGGACTGTGTTGATTGTAGCACACACACGGTTTGTGCACACTTGGCTGCAAGGACCGAAACTTTGGCCAGCGCACGGTCGCTCGTGTTCTGCCGTAATTACGTCTAGATGATGTCGGCTTTCCCACGAGTACAGTACCACGTGCACGACCTCGTGAAGTACGAAATGGCCTTTACTCCAGTGCTGCGTTAACAGCCAGACAGCGCAGGCCTCGGAGCGCCGACTTTTATATTAAAGTACAGTCAGCCACCTGTAAAACGTTAGAAAGATCATTAGCATATTGACCAAGGGCGATGGTGAACACCAGAATCACGTGCCTTTACATAACCTCTCGGGCATCATGGCACCAGCCAGAGAACTTGTGATTTAGCGTTCAATATGTGGAAAATTTGGGCTCCTCTGTGCACGAGCCACGTGGGGACAGATTGGAGATGGGCAAGCCCTACAGGGCAGTTCTCACTGTCAGGCCTGGGTCTCCGGCACTTAAAGGAATGTATCTTGTAAACTTGTGGGGGAAGGTCTTTGGAAACGGATCTCCACAGATTTTATGTCAGCTTTCAGAGACAACAAAGGGACTTGCAGCAGTAGCCTGGGGATACTGCGATCTTGTTTGAACAGAATATTCGCACGGCGTGAGAGTTCCCAGCTTCATCAGTGTGTCTAACAGCATCTCTCTCTCTCTACGAGCCAAAAAAAAAATGAAGGAGAACTAAAGTGAGTGTGTGTGTCAAATTATTCTTTAAAAACCATTTACAGTGATGCAAAGGAGAGGTATTCCAGAAAAAAAAAAAAAAAACCAGTATGGCTCATTGCTGTAAAAAATTTAATCAGCTGGCAAAATGATTCTTTTATTGACAGTAAGTTTTTTTTAAGCACTTGTGTTCAAAAACCTGTGTTATTTTGCACTGAATAAATTCAAGACAAACATCAATATAGGGCGGCACTGTGACTTAATAGAATGGCTGCCTCAAGTCCTCTGTGTGTGTGTGTGTGTGTGTGTGTGTGTGTGTGTGTGTGTGTGTGTGTGTGTGTGTGTGTGTGTGTGATGTCCCCCAGCCTTGGATCCTATGTTTCCATGGACACAGCCCAGGTCCAACAGAACCCTGTTCTGGATAAGAAGTTACAGAAGGTGGATGAATAGATGCATGTAATGATGTCAGAATTTTTCAAACTCATGAGAAGTTGGATTTCTTTTACCAACATAAATGTCACATGTAAAATTTCAAAACGCCTCATCTTTATTAGTACTGAAAACCTCCATTTTGGTCTTACGATGCCACAAACTTGAAGCATGACATGAAAGCTGCAATATCATAGTTAACAGTGGCTTGTCTGTATGTATGTTTAATCTTTAATATGGTTACTTGAGTACTCACACAGTTCTGGGGAGGATTTAGCTGTGTATCTGTCAACAGCAGTTCCTCTAAGATGAGAGCAGCCCTGCTTGGACTGTCATTTGAATTTCCCGAAACCTTGAACAGAAACACATAAGAAACTGGAACGGTGCTATGCTCATAATCACAGCCACTAGTTCTCTTTAAAAAAAAATACATTAATATTTGTGTTATATACACACATAACGTACAAAGAAACGACAACAGGTGCTAATACGGAAAAACACAAGGTCATTACTATTAGAGAAGATTTTTTTTATTCGCCCTCGGCTACCAAAGACAGAACTTTTTGTTTTAGTAGAATGCCCATCAAACAAGCATAATTACCATCAGAATTCTTACGGCGTTCAGAAATTCCTGAAGGCAATCTGCCCCACTCAAATTAGCAACTCCGATAAATCACCATTAATTAGCTAATAAAAGCCAGCAGGTGGTTGGCGGCCCAGACACATTCCCTCGTTGGTTAAATTATGCATATTACACC
Organism: Gymnarchus niloticus; assembly: GCA_009936485.2. Taxonomy (NCBI): domain Eukaryota; kingdom Metazoa; phylum Chordata; class Actinopteri; order Osteoglossiformes; family Gymnarchidae; genus Gymnarchus; species Gymnarchus niloticus. Next base: position 207,300 of record JAACJT020000029.1, read on the forward strand.
GCTGCCGTGATAAAGTAAATGAGGGGGGGCAAGGAAGGCGCGCGACTATCCGCGAGTGGGCTGAACCCGCATGTATGCTGGCATGTGGGGGGGGGATATGGCCCAGATCAGATCTCCAGGAATACCACCCAGAGGAATACACGCAGCTGACCCCCCCCAAACAACATAACACTCTGCTCTCGCAACGCCGAGCTTATTTAAACCCTGATTATGAATGCAGATAGTTAAGTTAGGATTGCCCCCCCCCCTTTTTTTTTTAAGACTGCTCTGGTGTTTGTTTATTCTGGAAAAATCTTAATTACATCTGGGACAGGGCTGGATAAAGGACCTTTGTAAATATAGATGTTTTTTATGTAGGATGATTCAATAAGAGATTAGGTACTTAAATGGGATTAAAAGCCCTTTGCAGAATGTGACAGTAATTGAGTAAATGAAAACAGCTGGTAGGGCACAAGGTGTGTCCGATGTAGGAGTCACCGGCATTGAAAGACTGATCATTTTTCATGATGGCTGTGTGTGCTCCTGTTTTAATGGGAATATACACCATGTTACATAGCTATGTGTGTAGGAGTATTTTAAATCAGGGATGGAAAGTTAGTAGGGATTTAACCAATTGCTCAGGTTACAGGTGTGAAAGTTGGTGGGGATAGTTTCATATATGTCCATATATTATCCCTATGTGAAATCTGTCTATGCTTTATATCGCTCCGAAATTCAGTTTCCATTAGCGTTAGAATGAATGATTTTAATGTCCAAAATCCTGGAGATGGTTTCAGTGTGATTAAAGTGTGAACACCAACGTGGAGGCCGCCACGTGCTGAACTACGTCTACTGTGTCGCCCTTATAAGTTAGCTTCTTAACTGCATTATTAAAATAATCTAGATGGCTATCAGCTTCCAGTCCAGTGCCAATAAAAGCCTTTATTGTACAAGATGACTATATTCGCCTTAAAGCTTCTAATTGTATTTCTGCTGTAGAAAACGGGGATGTGGACTCACCCCAACGCACCTCATCAAGAAACTTAATTAGAAAAAGCGGGGGATTGTGGTGTATGGCTGAACATATGTCATAATTCCATCTTGGAATGTAGATTTTGATTTACAGTAATCAAAAACAGCCGCCTGTTAAAAATCGCGGTTTGCCTCTAATTTGGTCGACGAGTTTCTTTTTTTTTTCCTTACCAAGGATTTCAAAGCCAACAGAAACTAGTTTGTTTCTTTGCACTTCTCAAAATGAGTTCTGTTCTCCGGGTTAGATGTCCTTAGGCAGTTATTTGGCAATGTTTAAAAGAAGTGGCAAAATACATCTAAACAAGTGGGACATGTGAACAGATGGGGGACTGATTGCTCTGTTGTTTACCGAGGTTTGTGTCGCTTTCCGCCACTCGGAGAGCTGACGTGGGACAAGCCTGCCGCATTCTAAGACACTCAGCATTATGGAGGCTCTTTTGCACAGCAGCCAGACTTACAAGTTGCGATACACTTATTAACTTCCTGTGGAAGTAGTTGGTTATTGCTTACCTTATCCCCCAACCATGTTTATAGATATTATGGGTATAATTTTACATAACTGTGCCTTGACAACCTCGGAATACACTCTTTAATCATGCTAGCAAGCAAGTGCTCTGGATATCTGTATTTGTGCGTACTTCAAGCTCATTCATTTCAGTGTATTTAAGGACCTTTAACAGGGACGACAAAAACTTTTTACGGCTAAAGAACGTTTTGTTTTTGTCTTTTTGTCAGGGGACTTATTTTTTTTTTGTACATTTGGTGGTTTCACACCGGCTAACACGCAGGCTACTTAGCTGCAGTCACGTCTCCGTTGCGTTACGTAACCGCAGCTGGCTCTGCCAGGGCAAAGTGGGTGCCTGACATCAGTGGTCACATGGGGAGCACTGACAGGATCCCTGACAAAAGATGGATGGATCTATTCCCTTCTCCTTCCCACCTGCCGTTGCGACGATTGCACCCCCGCTTTGCCGCTCTCTCCCTCCCTGTGCTTTCTTGCATGATTAGTCAGTCGGCCACAGAGTGGTGGCCAGCTCCCCCTCCCCCCGGCATGAGCCTGGGACCGACACATGGGCCTGTGGGGGGGGCAGGGCCTGTGGGGCCTCAATCGCTGAGCCTCAAATCCATCTGTTACATCACAGCTTTCCCTTGGCTTCTTACCTAATGGGCTTTGTGGATCCAGATCTTCATTATCCCTCACTAAAACCTACATATGAAATCACTTTTCGGACTTCTAATCAATGTGATCCGGATATTTTACCTTTTTGCCTGAAAAGGTTCTACTACTAAGTTTGAAATCTATAACATGTTTGCCCTACACTGAAAGTCCTACTAAAGAATGTTCTAGAAAGTACATCTAAGGCAGTCTGGGTTTGTGTACGGTGTCGACTGACCAGCCCTGTGCCTGTTGCTCTCAGCTCACAGCTGTTTTGCCATACGGGTTATCAGACCCAAAAACCTCCCTTGTTGTGAAGATGTCCTGCTTATTTTAGGCCATGGTCCAAAAATTTCGACATGCGACCTGCAAAATCGCTCTGTTCTGTGTGTTAAAATGGCTTGTAATTGGATCTGGCATGCTTCCAGGTGATGCAAATAATTAACGCGAAAGCAGATAAAAAACAGGATGAAATCCCATAGTGCTCTATTACAAGCAGGATCTGCAGGAACGCATGTAAGGGTTGCTCCAGGAATCGCACCAGCTGGTTATTATGGCTGCCCGTTTTCAGTGTATTGAGGGGCTCCATGAACACAGAGGTTTGGAGCTTAGGTCTGCTGTTAACGCTGCCTGTGTGATATAAAGGGAGAATCTGACTGGCGTAGCACGTTTTCCAAGTGCAGTGTTTTGCGGGAGCTGGACAAAGGTGTGGGAGCTTCACGTTTCAACAATCGGTTAACCAAATCAGGCTCAGCAGTCAAGCCTCCTTGGGGGAATTACACTGTGTATCGTGTGAATGATGACCCGGGCGGGTCACGTTGTTGAAACAACACTAATGTGGCAGGCTGAATCTCCGCTCTTACGTGGCTGCCCGCACCCTTATGATCAAGGCTTGTCAACCGCAAATTGGTTTGTGTATTTGTTTGTGAAAACAACTTTGTGTAACAGGCCACCGTAGATCCTAGGAGCGTCGGGCCACGTCCACAGATTTGCCAAATTGTACATAAGAGCTGATAACTGAATCTGCCGGCAGATCACCGAATATTGGTCACCAGACAGTGCAACCCTTTGAAATTCATCGGTCGCTTTTCTGGTCCCAATTCTGAACACAACCGGACTGAATTAAATAAGATTGTACTCAACTTGAGCAAAGACGCTTCAGGAGTGATTTCCGTAGGCTTCAACTGCAGTGAGTAATTCAATGAGCCGACAAATCGATTGGTGTGTTTGTGCTGAGATGGTGCTTCTTTTTTGTTTCTTGCCCAGTAATCGTATCGGAGATGCATGGCGATGAAGTGGTTAATATCCACACTCTTGCTTTTAGGACCACGCAATGGATTCATATTTCCACCTCACTGTAAAAACCAGGCAATTCAGCCTGTTCAATGTAGTCAAGCAGAAAACTAGATATGAGCTCTGGATGCATTTAAGTGAATTTAAAGCAGCTTTCTGCCAAACGACAAAGCATCTTACATCGTTTCAGACAATCTTACTGAAGTGCCAGAGATAAGGTCCAAAGTTAAATCAATAAGAAACTTTGGCAAGTATTACATTTTATTGTTGATCACGAAACCTTCTTTTGTGTCTGTGGAACAACAGTAAGCTGAGTTTATTGATTTTCCGAACTTGCGTGCAAGTCCATCAACTTGACATTTTTGATTAAATCAGCCTCCACGTCATTACCTGTGTAATATGTCTTCTGCAAGTCTTCATTTTGGTCTCCTATGCTAACACTCCAGTTATTGGTAACCTTTCCAGTGAGGTTAGAAGGGTAGTGGGTTCTGGAGAAATGCAATGCAAACAAAAGCTGAACTTGTTAAGTGACATAGAGGGCACATTTTATGTTTTCATGAGGAATGTTTCCAACATTAATCTTAAGTTCCCCCGCCGACGATGTAAGAAGATGAGTCATGTGGCAGTCTAAGTGTTCCTGGACAATCCAATCACTTTTTTTTCTTTGTCCCGAGGGGATTCATCATTTCAACGAAAACGTTCTTTTGGACTGAACTTGGCCACAGCACCCCGCCTCCTTTCCCAGCCAGCGCCTCAATCCCCACGGCAACCTGCATGACGAGCAGGATGGGACCCTGTCGGCTCAGGCCAAAGCTCTGATGAAGCCATCTTGGTCGGACTGCTCGGCACACGTCCAATGGCCTGGTGCAACACAGCGTCTCTCTGAATGGATGAAAAGCTCTCCGCTGACATATCGCCATGGTATTAGGCAGTTAATCAGTGCTAGCTGGGCATGAGCAGCCACTGTGGAGCTAAAGGCTTCCTTTTTCCTTTTAATGAACTTGCTGTTGCATATGGCATACATTGTTATCTGACCACGTCCCACGCAGCCTTGTGGCCTGTGCTGTCTGGGACGAGCTCCAAGTCCCCCCAAGACCCTGATCAGAATAAACAGTCAGAAGATGCATGGATGTCACATGACCATGTTCAGCATTTCCACACCCGTGTACAGATACACATACATGCACTGTATATTTTTATGAAAAACAGTCAATTAACTAAAGCTCTGTAACGCCTGTTTTCGTCACCAGTCTGTGCAGCTGTGTCTGTATCCATCCGACTTCTCCACATTTTTCGATTAAAGGATCGGATATCCTCGAGATTGCAAAACATTACTGAAATGTAATTACGTTTATATTATTGCAATTGTTTATATACTGTATGTAAGGATCTATAACAATGTAGATCTATACATGACTGATGCAAATAAGAAATTCCTATAATAACCAGAGGCTAACACTTTACATCCTGCTAACATTTTCTTCCTTCCCAAACATCCCTTTATTCAGTAATAAATGACTGCAACAAGAGGAAAATAAAGAAGGAAGTGATGCCAGCATTGATTGGTTAGTTCGGGATACTCCAACCCACCAGGGGTTTTGAAGCCTTATTTAGCACCAGCATTGATTG
>JAACJT020000029.1:212488-306954 GCA_009936485.2 Gymnarchus niloticus
CCAGCATTGATTGGTTAGTTCGGGATACTCCAACCCACCAGGGGTTTTGAAGCCTTATTTAGCACCAGCATTGATTGATAGGTTAGGGTACTGCTACCCACCACATATTTTGAAGCCTTATTTATCGGTAGCACTAATTGGTTAGTTCAGGATATACCCACCCACCACTGGTTCTGAAGCCTCATTCAGTGCCAACATTGATTGGTAGTTCAGCATGCTCCCACCTACCACAGGTTTTGAAGTCTCATTCGGCGCCAACATTGATTGGTAGTTTGGGATACTCCCACCTACCATGGGTTTTGAAGTTTTATTTGTCCCATGACTAGCATAAATCAAAGGTTTCCTGGCTGTTTCCCTCTTACCTTCTCCTTGAGTCTGGTTTGCAAGTTAACTTTTGCCAAAGCAAAAACATGGTTTAATAATTATAGTTTACAATGCAATACAATTTAATCACACTTCTTATACTGATGGGAGCATATTCTCTTTCATTTACTTTGCTTGCTCGTTTTACAAACTATTAACCTCAAAATTGCATATTTTGCTTGCCGCAGAATATATTTATGTCCTATTTATGTGTCGTTGGCATGGTAACTCAGGGGGCAGTACCGTTCCCTAACATCAACAGAGTTTGGGGGTTTGAATCCCACTTCTGCTCTGTCTGACGTTTGCATGTTGCCCAGGTACGCCCATTCCTCCCCCAGTCCAAGCCTGCAGCGCCAGATCTTGAGTGTGGGCATGTGTGCCCTGTGATGGACTCGCATCCCATCCAGGGTGTCCCCCAGCCTTCTAACCTATGCTACCTGGGATAGGCTCCAGGCCCCCTATGACCCTAACCAGAATAAGTGGTTAGAAGATAGACAGGTGTCACATTTCACCACAATTTTTTAATTTAAAATTTGAGTTTTGTCAACGGTGACAATTAATAATGAGCAGACAGATTCTTGACTGTGCACCTTTGGTCTGGTTCATGTCAAGGCATGCGAGCTACACAGACATCATTCAGTCAGCCTTGAATTAAGATGTTTTGTCAAACACCATTTTTTTCATGGTCCTTCCTACTAACATGTATTTATGGAAATTTTTGTCTATCACATATGAATGCCCCATAATTTAACCCAATGTTATGTTTTTCATTTTTTGCTTTCTGTTGGTCCATCACCATAAACGTATTGAAAGGGACACTCAAGCTGGGATAGGAGCCTTTTACGTCGGCACGTATTTGAACACCTGACGTGGAAGCGAGGACACATCCCGCGTCGTCTCCGTAGTGCCCTCGTTTCACATTCGTGCGGAGCGCAGTTTCATTGCAGCCAAGCAGACGTTAAAGTGACAGAACAAAGAAAAAGGTGGTAGAGTCTGCGATGTGTTTCAGTCTCAAATAAATGCCGGCCTGGCCTTTGGGCTTATTCAGTGTGGATTGTGGTGGTGGGATCTCATTAAGTCTGTATTTGGGCATATGGGCGATTTCTAAAAGGGGAATTGTGTAGGTTATGGTGTGAGAAAGATCTTTATAAAGTGCCGCAAAACGCAGAATCAGGAATGGAAAGGAAAGGAAAAAGGACACCACGTTTCGCTGATAAATCCACCCTCCTGTAACCGTAACAGGATCCACTGAGCCCTAATTCAGTTCACCTTATATTGTTTTGTTCTTCCTACCACATAAGTATAATCATACATTCACCTTTCATTAATTTGTCTTCTTTTCACCTGAAAACGACAGGAATTGTATGTACATAAGAGCTGACAACTGAAAGAGCTGAATTTTGTAAATAATGACGTAATATTAAACATATGAATAAAACATTTAGTTTATTAGTCAAAGCTAAGGGTATCGTTTGTATCTCCTCATGAGCGTGACCGTGACTAATAAAGAGCACATTATAAATATTGGTTACTTTTGTGCGTTTTTTTTTTAATTAAAGGAAGACTAATGCAAATTATGACGACACTTTTTGAGTGTTGAACTCCGAAGTCCAGGCGGAAAGAGCTTTAAGGAATATTATTATTATTATTATTATTATTATTATTATTCGTTTTTACAAGCTTCTGTGTATGCAGGGGGTAGTATTTCGGATTGTAAACTAAAAAAAGAAATACTACGGAGACGTCAAGTACTGTAATTATTTTAAGCGCGGGTATTTTAATAATGAGACTCACGTTAATGATCGTTTTGTTTAGTTAGCTAATTATTCACACACACACACACACACACACACACACACACACACACACGACAGCTGAAGATCTTATTTAGTCATAATATTCTGTTTTCCGTTTAATACCCGTATGTGTGTGGTGTGTTTCATGAAATTTGCTGCTTTGCGGCTAATTTAGTCAATTGCGCAGATAGTTTGTCGCCCCTTAGCCCGAGGCCTCTGGCACCGACAAGCGTGTCATTTGCTACCAACTGGGTTTTTTGATGAGCGTCTGACCCAACTGCCTCATCCCTCACCACTGTCTCATTCCCTTTATTTACATCTGTCTTTAGCATTCTAATTACTCTCTTTATTACTTTAGCCCGAAGGAATCAGCAGAAAAAATAAGGACACTGGGTTTTAACCAATAATAAAATTATAACTCCCGCCCACTGGCGCTGAACGCCTGCCTCCTAATTACGGACTACAGATGATGATCAGTAACTTATGACCTCCCACATAATAAAGTAGTCTACAGGACGGCTCGTACGCTCCGTTTCATTCGCCTTTTCCCATCTCTCAAAGCAGGTCGTAGCTGTTTCAGGCCAGAAAACGCAGCGTGATTTTTAGAAAGCCAGGCGCAGACAGTTGCGTATTTCTTAATCAGCTTACTGTTTATCCAGAGGAGTGTCGAATGGCTAATAACCCCCATGTTCTTTTGTGTGGAGCTGAATTACCATGAGAGATTTCACTTGTCATTTAATAGCTAGTCTGATTTTGATATTTTTGTGTACTTGTGCCTCTCCCTTATTTCGGCTAGCCTATGACACCACAAAACGTCAGCTGAGGTGCGGTGTTGAACGGTACAGCACACATGTGTACAGATGTTTCGCCCCGCTATAGCCAGCGTGAACACAGTACTGTGGTGTTACCACAAAATAGTTTTACATTTGGAAAAGACGAAAAAGCTTTTTAATGCTTGGTCTCCAACCGATTTTTTAATATAAAATAGCATCAATAACAGGGCACACAGTCTTTAATGAGCTCTCAACTTTAAAGACTTGAAGGATATTATAACAAGCTGCTTGACAAATGGCGCTTAGAAGCACATTAAAGACGCTGCTAATGGAACGCATAATGACGGCTAATTTTCGATCAGATATAAATTAGAGCCCCCAACAGTTATTTGCCTTAAGGACTTTATGTAAATGATTCTGTTCTGTATAAACTGAAAGCTGAAGAGAGCCCCGCGATGCTGGCGCTCCTTGTGGGGATGATTAATAGATCCGCAGCGAAGCGGGGTTGTCAACTGGCTGAACATGTAAACCCAGACAGCGCCAGCACCTTTCTGTTAGGCTATTTGATGCCCAGTCTTCAGTACATCTCATTCATTTGTTGGACACCCTGTGCATCCCGATCCTCCGGTTACCAATCCAGTCTGGCGAGTAGCAGAATGAGCTGCTGCCGTGGAGTGAGATGTCTTCGTCTTTTTTGGACTTCAGGTTTCATTTTTGGGAATTCCTCCTGGCACCGTGCAGATGTGTGCTCTCCCCGTGGCTAAAAGCTGCGTACGAGGGGTTTTTGTGAGCTTTTAAGCATGCAGTGTAGATGACGATCATTTTTGACGTGGTGTTCAGTAGTGTTCAGAGCCCAGTAGATCTAAAAGCACACGCGGTGAACCACATCGTGAGATCCCAGGATGTTTTTGGATCGGTGTTACTCCACGCATTTTGCTGTACACCCAAGACGCACTTCGTTTATTAATTTATTACAGTGTGTTAGTAACTCGTTAAGTGCGTGTATTCGAGTAACGATTGCCATAATTAAACATCATAAAGCTACTCTAACAATTCAGCTACCTGGTTTACATTTATACTTAAGAAGCTAGACTGCGCTGAATCTAGTAGAGTGCTGTTTTATTTTGAAGACCCCTTCATGCGAGCCCTATGGGAAAAGTCCTTTTGGGAACCATTTTGGGTAACCTTTATGGCATGAAATTAAAATGAAGAAATGATGTCGAAATACTTAATGGAATATCACAGGAGAACACAAACTATAACGCACCTCGAAGTAAGTTGAATTTACTAAGGGTTGACAACAGCCAACACGGTTTTTAACACGTGCTGACAAATTATCAAAATATTTCTTCATCTGATTGTGGAATTTTGGTTATTCGCTTGCATTATGTCACTAATAGTAAAATCACCAAGTAATGCTATAAGTATTGTCTTAATACTTTTGATGATGATGATGGTGATGAAGAATATGCTGGTAGTCTAATTGTCGTTGCTGGTCATTATTAAAGCACCGGGCCTTTGCAAACAGCACTGCTTAGCATTTCTGACTTCAGACCACGTCGGAGTTGCTGCCAGCGTCAAGTTCTTAGGGAGAATTGCGCTCTCCGCAGTCAGCAAACGAGTACATACCGTGTCTCGTTGATGCTAACACCCCCAAACATCTGTCTTTCCACACTGGAACAGTAAAATGGCTCGTTTTATTATTTAGTGTACTGTGACAAAGACACACTGAGGCACAGATGCACACATGCTGGCGAGTGTTTCCAGGGGCCCTCTGTGACGTTGGTGGACGAAGTACGTACGTATTTTAAAATATCTGTGAAGGATTTCCATGGACGTGAAAAGTTTGGCGACACCACAAACCTGTGTGAACGAAAATGTAATGGTGATGAAAAGACTGGCATCTGACCACCGTGATGTGACGAACTGGCGCATTAATCTCTTAAACTAGATTACATTAAACAAATACAGGTCAACAATTAATATCCCTTACTACACACTGGGAATGTATAGCGTGTGTTGAACACCCTTTTTTACAGGACTATCTAGTCTAAAATCGGACGATTTTAACGTCAAAACTTGCATGCGATTCGTAGCGAGGGTCTGATATGCAATTTTTCCTAGGCCTATTTTATATTCATGTCAATAATAATAATAATAATAATAATAATAATCTACCTAGGTTGCTTACTTTATCCATTTTTGACCTTTAAGCGCGCTGTACTAACGCCACCGAAAATATGCGGCGGTTACTTTTAACTTCATATTTTCACGACCTGGGCAAATGTGTAGTTTTTCCAAAGGGACAAGTTACATATACCAAAAAATGAAACAGAATTATTCAAGGTTACGTAACATCAAAACGCCTTAAGACATTAGCAAAATTGAAGCGGCGAAATCACGCCATTGCCATGATGATCATTTTTCTGCAAGACTGTAAGTGAATGTTTTCGCTGCGTATTCTTCATAGTATTAAAATGAATTTTATATTTAAACCCTAATAAAATGTTTTAGTGTGATATTGTTATAGTTCATTTTTTATTCCATTTTAACTTTATTTCTTAAATAGAAAGATAATTGTCACTTATTCCAATGCTGCTTGTCCCCGGTTACACAAAAGCACAGTAAAACACAGTGTAAATGTTAGCCCAGCCAACAGCCATGCATTTGTCCTCTGGCGCCTGTTCAGGTAGAGCACCGAATAACTTATCCCCAGTCTCGGTAGGGACGCTGGGTGCTGATAGCATCGTCCAGGTGTTCTCGTATTACCTTGTCACACATCTGAGTCAAAACTGCATCTCTTTACTCAATGAATCCAGACACAACGTGTACAGAATAAAGGAAATGCGTGTTTGACAGCGAGCGTGTGTAACTTATTGGTCGAGATTGCCTTTGGTAAAGCAGCCCCAACCTGTGGACGAATGTAAGATATAACGAATTCTCCATTCCCACGCACCGGTTGGGAAAATGTAATAAATTGTTCCTGATCAACTGCCACGGGGAAATTAGTTCAGTATTAAATGTACCGTAGTATAGACCTTAAAGATGGAAAATTATTCCTTCGAGGGACCATAGGCTCGCAATACAACCTGTTTCGTAGTATTACCAAAATATCTGCGCACAATAAAACTTATTAACTTGAAGGTTTACCTCCACGCGCTTGAATCCTCTCGTCGCCCATGATTTTTAAGAATAATTATGTGTTGGGTCCTCCAGAGCATACAGTCAGAGGGATAATTCAGAGCTGTAGAATTTAAATAGACGTTATTAATAAAATGCATTGCTCGCCACAAATTTCCCTTTTGTCATTTAGGAATAGAGAACTGTTGCTAATCCACTGTCAATAAAATATATTCCCTCAATGAGCGTGAAACGCCGAAATATTACCACGTGCGTGCCTCGGCGTGTGAGGGTGTGTGTGAGGCTGCGCGAGTATGTGCTGTGTGTGGTACACGGCCATACCGAGAGAAAAAACAAGAGAAACCCGCAGCCTTTCCCTTATCCCAACGAATAGCATTTGCAAATATCCACACGCGCGAAGATCCACAGAGTAACTCACAAATAGCAGAAAAGATCTGCAACGTATCTGTCGTACTCACCCATGCACTGTAAAGAAATACTGCCCGCCCATTTCGCTTATTTCTCCTTCCTCAGCTTCATCGATTAGTTTCTGTAAAACACTTCACATTTTTTAAATAATAAGGATGATAATTAATATTGTATTGAATCTATTAAAAACATCAGAATTACCCAGTAATTGGAGCTGTATACTAGACACTATACAATTGAAAAAAAAATAAAAAAATCAGGTGAGTGCAATAGATAACATCATGACGACATTTAAAAGGAAAAATGATAAATAAAGCATTGTAGTGTCTCGAATTCAATTTCTGGCCTGTGGTTCTTCTAATTTGAGAGCAGTCACGTCTTTGAAGGCAGACACTTGGTGTAAATGTACAGTTAAAATATTCTATTCTCAGGTCCCCAGGCAGAGCTCCGACAGTCCCTGGCTTCATTAAATTTTCATCAGCATCCCAGTGAAAGGGGGAAAATGTTAAGGGAAAAGAGGAAAATAAAACAGAAGGCCTAATTATAACAAAGGGAGATATCTTTGGCCTTTTCTATACCAAAGAAGGAACGGTGATTCCTCACGACTACATACGAAATCAACCAAGATAAAACACAAAGGTTTCGCCTTTAACAAATAAAGGGTATTACGGATTACCAGCTCTTCAAATGGTACAAACTACTTTTAAAATCTTCTCAACAGACCGATGTTCTTAGCACTCTTTTTAAAATGCGATTTGAATATGCGTACGTCCATGTTTGTATCTACGTTTAACCACGGAATATTAAAAGAAGCTAAATTGATTCTTTTCGGCTCCTATCAGAATTAAACACAGAGCAGCATCGCTAGGGAACTGGCGTGATCTCCTGCACAGTACGGTTGTCATGCAGGGAGACTCAGCGCAGAAAGTTAATTTCAATTCCCGCGGAGAATTTCACATCTCAGCTCTCCCTGACCGACAGTAATTAACAGAGATAACTAATGATTACTTACTTACTCCCAGTAATTATCTGGTTTTCATAATTCGCTGTGTAATTTAATAATTCGCTCATATTAACGCATTAAGTGAATGGCTCATTTAGGAGATGTGCAAAAATTACTTGTAGTCACTGGAAGGAGGATGATTTTATTTGATAAAACACTGGACTTTTACGGCAATAAGTAATTCTGAGTAATTTCTATATTCTAACGCTATCTTTGTAACCTTTTGCTAAGATTTGCCACTTTGTGACCATCCTTTTCCTTTGTTTAACTAATAACTATAGTAAGTATAATAACTATAATTCTCCGTTCGTCTTAACGTATTTTCAATTTTTATTCCAGTCAGCATTGTGTTTATGTCTGGATGTCCGGTAAGCACTGAATTTGAGCAATAAAATAATTTAGTTTTTTTATCTAGTAATTACGATTCAGTGAGGTGCGGTAACCTCTCATATACATACATACAAAACATATATATATATGTTTGTATGTATGTGTGTATACGAGTATGTATACTGTGTATATATAGGCCTATACACACGCACACACACGCATACGATCCGAAATTTTTATGTATTTATGTGGAAACTGCATATACATGAAGCATGAAATATATTTAAACGATCGCAGTCAATTGAATTTATATTCGAACTGTTCTTGGCTCCAGATGTCCCCTTGGTAATGTTTTTGCAGATTGTTCTTAACAGTTTACCTAGGCATCTCTTAAATGAAGACTGTCTAAGCCCCTCTGTTTTGCGGAGAAATTTAAAACATTACATCAGTATTTAAAGCACTACTTAAAGAGGAAGACCTCATTTAGTCGAAAACCCGAGAACCCCGCGCGTGTGGACTTCCGCAAGCACGCGGCTATCCGTGGTGCTGAACTGATGCTTACAAAGCTTTTTTTTCTGCGTCGCGTGCTGAATAATTATATTTATCCCCGACATGCACGCTTTATATAAACAGAACTTAAATCCAAATATAAACAATGATTTTTTGCGGGATTTAGTATCGACTAATAGAAAGAAGCAGAAATCAAAAAACTTGCTTATGCTATTATTGGATCGGGATGCTGGCTGCGTATTTATATAAAGATCATCCCGTTGGCAGGCGAGGCTGTTTTTCTGGGGTTCTGACATCTGGCAGCGATACGCTCCGGGGACTTATCGAGATCTCTATAGACTCTCTGATTGGACTCTAATAGAATATTAGCATTTGCTCTCAGGTAAGACACCATAAGCTGCCAGATCCAGGCGCATTTCTCTCTCTCTCTTACTCTCTCACCCTCAAAAAAAAAAAAAAAAAAAATCAGTTTCAAACGGCTTGAGCCATAAATGAACTACTCAGAATCAATGCGGATCAAAAAGCGGATCAAAGTCTATCACTTTATGGAAAATACATACACATGAATACAAAACTCAATTCTTCGGGTTCATTAAAAATAGCATACTTGCTTACACAAAGCCTTTATCTGTGGGACAGTGTCCCATAAATTATTTAAATTCAAATATTTTTCAGTCAGCTGCAACCCGGTCAAACCACTTCCAGTTTTGCCTCAGATTAATAATGCTAATGATTCTCAGATGCGGGTATTAAAATGCCATTTGATAATTATACCTGAAAATTATACTCAGTAAAAACTTTATTCCAATAAAATGTTAAAATTAGTTCTTTAATGGAACACATATTGCAATTCAATACTCAAATAACTCAAAATACATAAATGTACTAAATAAATATAGTAATTCGACAAACAACGAAAAACAACAGACAGTACAGAATGTAATTCGTCAAATTATCTCTGCTAAAACAGTAATACAGCAAAATCTGTACGCATATATTTATGTGCATCGACTGGTTCAATGAAATATTTACATAATACAAGTATACTTCCATGAAAACGGTTTCCTTTTTCCATTAAGAAAACATTACTAAACAAAGTGATTTAACAACCAACGACTTAATGATGTTACGCGGATATTTTATACAAATAAATACCAGGAAACATACATTAAAAAATAATTTAAAAAGAGAAAGCTATCTAATATATATCTTGATCGTTCCTTTTCATACCATATAAGAAACGACAAAATCTTTTGACACGTGTTTCGCTGCATTTTCCCTTTCGAATGCAACACGTTTTGCTTGCTGTCAGAACTTCATTTTCTCAAGCAAAACCTGGTAGGGAATCCCAATAAATATGTAATGAAGTAAACATTACCTCACTTAATAAATAGTTTATAAGAATGAGACCCACTCAGTAGTGCAGTAGTGTTGCAACCAATAAAAGTCATATTTGGCCAGATAAACCGATTATTTTCAAACATTTGATTCGCTCTTTACATATCTACACAATATGAACGAATAATGACGTAAAAATACCCCTACGCACAAACAGTGTTATTTTATACCAAATATATTTCTAATAAAATCCAAGCATTATGTTAAATCTTTCTGCGAGTCGGTGGCCATCATCACCCCTTAGCTTAAATAGATGGAATTAATTCCGTTAAACTCAAAATTAAGTGCATGATGGCAAATTTAATCATTTACAGGGTGTTTGGCAGAAATCTAATGAAAGCCTTCCTGAAGCTCGTTTTCTGTCGTGGTGCTGTAGCAGTAAACGTAGTTATTCAAAATGCCAGGTCTTAATACATGGGGAAATAGACTGAATAATAATAATAATAATAATAATAATAATAATAATAAGTGCCGGTGAAGAATTTAATCTAAAATAACACGTCTTCAAGTTCAACAATAATATTATTGTCATCGTTTGTGTTACCACTGTATCTAGCTACTATTGTATTTTACCTGAAATCGTCAGATCCCATAAATCAACATTTTTACGGTGATTTAAGCGTAACAAGTTGTATTTTACTGACAAAACGGTGTAGCGTAGTAAGTGGGGAAAACAAAAGTTCTTACTTGGTCTCTCAAACGATCCTCTAAAATGATTCCACATCCTTTCTGGGGAAAGAGATGAAAGATTTTTTTTTTTCTTTAATTCTCAGTCACTTCGAACGTCACGAGAAGTTCTGTTTCAAAGTCATGGGTGATTGAAAAACGGTGAGCTAAGAAATATTTTACAAATTGTCTTAAGACAGTATTTTAGTTTTTTAGCTTTCATTGTTCTTTTATATCGCCAGTGTTCAAATTAGACGCATGCAGAGTACTTCATTCGTTTTTGTTTCTGTCGTTGGTTGCAAAACCAGACCCGAACCACATTCTTTTTGAGGTCCAGTTTTTCTGCGATAGCTGCAATTTTCTCAGAAGAAGGACGCGGCTGAATGGCAAAGTAAGCTTCCAGTGACCTTTTTTCGGGCGCCGCTATCGAAGTGCGTTTTCTCTTCTTCTCTGCCCCGTTGAAGAGCTCAGGCTTGTTCAATTTCTCCCGGTGCGATTTTTCCGCTTCTTCCAGCCATGCTTGTAGGATCGGCTTTAAAGCAATCATATTATTGTGAGACAGTGTAAGCGACTCAAATCGACAGATGGTGCTTTGGCTGAGAGAGCCAACACCTGGAATCTTCAGGTTGGCTAGTGCTGAACCCACATCCGCTTGGGTTACACCGAGTTTGATACGTCTCTGCTTAAACCTTTCGGCAAACGCTTCCAAGTCCCTGGGATCGGCGTCCACGTCGCTCATGCAGCCCATGTGGGAAGGTAGCCCGTGGGCATGGGCCATGTTGATCGCTGCCTGGTGCATGTGGTTCATGCCGGCCATGTGGGCGGGATGAGCCGGTGTGGAAACAACTGAGCCATCCGGCCCCGCCATTGCCCCGAGTGCCAGTCCCGGAGTGATGTGGTCCAGAAGATCTCCCTCCAAAGCCTGGTGAGGCTGATGATGGTGATGGTGATGGTGGTGGTGGTGGTGGCCAGCCAGAGCTGAAGGGTGAGAAATAGGCACGGAGGACGAGGAAGAAGAAGAGGTACAGGGGAGAGTGTTCATGGTGTGGTAGGTTGCGTCCGGCTTGAAAGGACTGTGATGAGGAGGGTGATGGTGGCTCTTGGTTTGAGACACTATATCCACCGCTGCGAGAGCTTCGGCACGGGCCAACAAACTCTCATCCAGACCTCCGAATATATTGCTCTGCAATTGCAAATAGAATGCACACATTACTGTCAGCAGGGAATTCTCTCTCCACTCTCCGGATTAAAACATTTCCAGAATGTAAAAAAAGAAATCCTAAAAAAGAACACACAAAACAAGACACATGCAACATCCCAGGTCATAAAAATTAATACGAAAGGCAAACCCGACTGAATACATAAGTTGGGAGGGAAAAAAATGGAGGTGTTGGGTGATTTGCTGTGCAGACATGAAAAAAACATCAAGCAAAAAAGTGGGCTGTCAAAATGTGCCTTTAAGCGGTGATTATGCAGAATACGTACCGGTGGGGTTGGGAGACAGGCTCGGCGCATCGCCTCTGAGCTGCTGGAGCTGCTGTTGCTGATCGTGCTACTGTGTCGAGAAGAGGAACAGGAAGACGACGGCGCATTCGAAGTCGAAGATGAAGAAGAATGCAAACTGGAATACTTGGGCTCGGACAGGGTGGTATGTGGCATGGTGAACGCCTGCTTGCTGTTCAGAGACATCATCATCATATTTGCAGGCGGCCGAGAGGAGACAAGTTCCTTTTAATAAGTTAAGGCTCCGCCTCTTCGACTGGCGCTCGAGCCCAGTTGCTTGCCTAATAACTAAAGAAGCAAGGCGAGCAGCGGCGTATCTTGTCTGTGTTTAGCGCAGTTTTAATTATCTACAGGTCTCGCGCGCTCCAAGCCGAGTTTCTGCGTTTGCTGGGGTGAAGTCGCGAGCGCACGCAATGCAAATAAGCGGCTGTGAGGCGGTGACTGGGGCATGCGACGACCCCGAATAAATGCTCACCTCCTATTTTATTTCCTTTCAGTTTTTTTCCTATTCTGTGGAGCGTCTTTATTGGTTTTATCTTTTTCGCCGGCGATGTTTTTGTTAGCTCTTCATGGATGACGACATGAAAAATAAGTGGCATGAAAAGTTTTCTTCTTTTTTTTCCTCCTTTGTAGTTCCTAAACATTGGTTTGCAAAATTGTCCCGGTCTTTGAAATTTTCTGTTTTCAGTTTAACAATTGTTTTAATTAAATGATTAGGTGAGAGTCTCGAGACTTCGGCTATGTTTTATGCTGCGGGGACTCGGTCTGTTTCTTCTCTGAGGCGAAGGGCAGACTGTCTCTCTCTCTCTCTCTCTCTCTCACTCACTCACTCTCTCTCTCTCCCTCTTTCTCTCTCTCCCCCTCTCTATCTCCCCCTCCCTCGCTATGTTTCAATCTTTCCCTCTCCCTCTCTCTCCATGTCTCTCGCGACTATACCTGGAAAACCTTTCATGATTTATTATTCTTCATTAGCCACAAGGGCCACCGGGGACTCTGCGCATGGACAGTCCTCGATAAGACATTCATTTCTTATGGCTAAAGCAAGTATTGTTTCATCGCGATAAAACTATTCGGAATGTATATGTGCATTAACAAAACTCGACGTATTTTATTATTATTATTATTATTATTATTATTTATAAGACGAATATAAAAATATCTAAGATTATTCTTAAGGACAGAATGACAGTAAATTACTCAAAATGTACACATAATTACCAATAGCTTTATCTAGCGATTGACTGACATAAATCAAAGTTAAAAGCCGAAGTACAATTTCATTATGACACGAAATGCAATTGGATGGGGTGGAACAACAATCTTTAAGCAAATTATGTCCTTGCCAGGAATGTATTACTAGCCTGAAATTTCATTTAAGATTGTAAAACAGCTTTTCAATAAGCAATCTGCCACGCCTTATCTTGTTTTATATGATTAATTTATCTTTATTAGTTTTTACAATAAATATATGCAGTTATATATATATATATATATATATATATATATATAAAGAAATTTGGTTATATCGATTTACTTGCAGCTACGTATTACGAAACATGTTACTTTAAAAGGCTTTGTATAAGATTTTTAAATTAATGACAACGAAAAGTGAATTTTTAGGTTTTTGATTTGATTGCAAACCCAATAAAATTACATACTTGTCGCAGCGGGCTATTATCATATCTTGGCGCTAATCAGGGCATTTAATCAGTGATATAATTAAAAACCTTTAATCATATTGTAATTAACATGGTCATCTAATTTTCTATAATCTGCTTGAATCCTTTGGATGAGCTAATTGATTTAAAAAAAACTGTTGATTAAATTCCATTATGGATACTAGCATAAATTGTACAATATGCTTTTATAATGCACCTTTAATTTATAGAAGTATATATTTTGTATTTAACACATACTATATTAAAGAATGAGGGTTTTCGCTCCATGAAAAACATTACCGTATATATACGTGTCGATGTGCAACCGCAGCAAATCTTACTACAGACATCATTATTGATATCTACGGTTCTACACTACATTTCCGTTATTCGTCACATTTTGGTCTGTGCTGCATCCACACCACACGTAGATTATCAATGTTTTATTAAACATGCGGTAATTTTCGTGTAAACAGATAGTATTTTGTCGATCACGCACACGCACACACACACACACACACACACACACACACACACACACACACACACAGACACACACACACACACACCACACGTATATACCCGCCCTTGCACTCCACAGAAAGGTATCACTTCAGCACGTAGCTTAATACCAGACAGTTATTGGTCTGCAACGTGCAAATGAGAAAAAACGCACGGTATCCTAGAGTGATTATGACGTCTATTTTATGAGTGTGCTTGGAGAAGTCGGTGTGTCTTGCAGGGGGGCCGGCCGCACTTGTAATGCGCTTACGACACACTACGGCTCTCTGTTACGAACGTGAGTCTGTCCGGAGACATGAAGGCGCCGGGAACAAAACCCGTCAGGACACCGTTAGTGCACCCATATTTTCGCTGATACTTGCCAGCGGAATGATTTACCTCTCAAGCGGGGATTAAACGCGTATTGAGTAGGCTACCTATCAGGGGCCCATCGGTGTCTTCTCAGATAGGATATTCGACCGAATGATTTATGATCAAACTTTAACGAAATCATTCATATTTCACTACCCCTAAACCGCGTATGAAAATTTCATTCACATTGCAACACACAAAAACTGTATTTTAAGTAAAAAAAAAATCAATCCACTTGCCCACCTCTCACGGAATGGGTCTTTGAAGCGCGTCAGAATCATTCAATTACTGTACTGTATATTCATCCAGCCAGAGTTTGGGTAACCCATTACCCCAAAGTAATAACTGTACTGATTTTGCTGCCGTATCAAATAATGGTCTGTAACGTTGTGTTTTTTGTAAAATGCTAATGTACTGAGAATCATTAACCATATGTAAAGCGAAGAGATGAACAGAAACTGAAAAAACGTGTTTAGGGCAGCCATAAAACTATTTCCCACTTTCCTTAGAGTGTATAATGTGTTGCTTTTTCGACAGAAACATTTCGGTCAATTTGCAACGATGAGCTGTTTTCACCAAGCCATTAACAACACATGTAATATTCTTATATGAAATGTATTGGCGCAGAATTACATTGATACTACAATGATGATCCACGCCTGTAGGATCGAGGTGTTCCACGTGGCTGGGCATGTCATTGACCCGTTTAACACCAGCCTGCTCGACTAGTGCGCATCATTATTATTGATAAGTATAGATTTACATCTTGTTTACACTGGGGCAATGGGAACGCAGCCAAAGACAACGATAACACGATGTTGTGTCGATCTCGCATTATTTTTTTTAATTGAAAGGTATTATTAATCAATCTTTTCAGTCAATTCATTACGGATGATTGTTACTTCATTGTAATTAGTAATATGAATATCTATATAATCATGATTATCCGAGGAAAGCATGAGATTGGTTACAAACACGGAACCTATCAATAGTAGTAGCAGTAACAACAACAACAACAACAGTAATAACAAC
Source organism: Gymnarchus niloticus (assembly GCA_009936485.2). Taxonomy (NCBI): domain Eukaryota; kingdom Metazoa; phylum Chordata; class Actinopteri; order Osteoglossiformes; family Gymnarchidae; genus Gymnarchus; species Gymnarchus niloticus. Next base: position 227,943 of record JAACJT020000029.1, read on the forward strand.
AATAATAATAATAATAAACTATGTATAAATTGAACGAGACACAAGTTTTACCAATTTCAGAAATATTTTTCCAGTACTTGAAGCTGCAAATGTAGAAAGGATATCTGTAGACATATGTTTAGCTAAAACAGTATGGCAGGAAACGATTGCATAAAGTTATCTGTGAGAAATGATTATTTGCCTTTTTTTTCTTGACAAAAACATTTACCTGTCTGCATTTACCCCTAAGGATAAAAAAAAAATCAAAAAAATCATTGGAATGTGATGTCAGTGCAGCTTTGAAAATGAAAATTATGTTTGCATAAGGATATCCACAGAGCAGAATATAAATTCATTACATTCTCTAATTCTCACCATCATTGTAGTTTTTTCCCCGATTTGTGCATTTTACCAGCAAATGACAAAATGTCCCATTTCTGTTACTTTCATTCATGTTTTTTTTTTTTTTAGAAAAAACATTCTATGAGGAATTCTGAGGACATATTCTCAGGAAGTTTCAGTACTTTTAAACAAATTTGTACTCACTACATACAAGAACACAAAAAGGTGATAATGAACACTAAACACTTGATTTCATTCAGGTGACTCCTTTGTGTTCGGTGTACAAACACAGAAAGGTATTGTGCAGAATTGCATACTTCATGCCAAAAGAAGGGCAAGTCTCCCCCAGGATCTCTTCCACGTTAACAATCCCAATTATGGTGCAAAGACCAGAGACAGTCTTTTATTTTGACACATTTCCTTTGTGCCACGTACAAGGTAAGTGCCGTTAGCTTTTCAAAAAACACACTTGCACACATACATACGTGCGCCCACACCAAGACACACAAAAGATTTCCACAAGAAGGCTGTACCGTTTTGGATTTTTATTGGGGGGATTTTTGTTTTCATTTATTTGTTGTTTAGTTCTTGCCAACTGATCCTGATAGCTCTCAGACCACAGAGTGGAAATCACAGAAATTACTTTTTAGGTGGCAGTTCTACCGAAAGAATTTTGAGTTTTCTAGTTTTTTTGTGGGCTTGATCACACTATGTTCTTCCTATAGGTGGAGATATAGCAGAAATACTGCATTCATTATTAAATGGTCGCATATTTCCTCAGCAATATTAATTACATAACATTGATGATACAGAAGCATGGAAATGACATAAAACGGCTGAAAAATGCATCTGCTTCAAATCTTTTTGGCAAGGTGACATTCAATAGCTTGATGTTTACTGAACTAATTATATTTTTCTGTTCGAAATGGAAAAATGAACAAGTTTTGGGACACATGCAAAACATGATGTTAAGTGTGAGATTCTAAAGACTGTGGCTTTGGAGCAGTCAGAAGGTCACTGTCATCAAAACACATGTCTAGCCCATGAACATCCAAGAAATCTCAAGGAATGAGAATCTACACAGCATCAGTATTTTTATCAGCTTTCATGATGTGTCCCGGGACAAACACCACAGGGTGGATAAGTGGGAATGAGGGATACCTGAAAATCCCCACAGTCCCTAAAATTTGTCATCTGGAGCCGTATGCAGAACCTCCTAAAGCAGACAGGAAGCTGAGCGACAAAAACAAATCATGCTGGCTTACTTTAACTGTGGACTTCAGCATTGCCAGTCACCGCGAATCATCAGCACACTTGCTAACATATTGTACCTGAGTCACTGCAGCCTTTGCTGTGAATCCATAAGCAGTATTAGCCAAATTCCCCACGGTTTAGCTGCAGACATTAATGAGGTTGAAGAACTAAACTGCGTGTATTTTTTTATATGGGGAAAATCTGGGGATTTCATGAGGAATTTGAAATAGCACAAAATATTTTGAAAAGCTCACCTTAAACATTTTGAGCCTGTTATTGATACACAATTTCTTGGTTAAAAATTCACTGGTAATATTGCCACTCTTTGACCAGGAAAATGTATTAATGTGGCCCAGGTCTGTCTTTACAGGACGTGCTGTGACAAAATCCAGAACTAGATTAATACCTCCTGAAGTTTATATCAGTTTACTAATACTGCTGGCCACCACATATCTGCATAATTAAAATGCACATAATTAACATTCACGTGTGTTTTATTTACGCCTGCTTGCTGACTTACAATTGTAGCACAGTGGCTTTGTGTTGTTTTGGTTCGGTAATCTCAGGACAAGGAAATCCGGGCAGACGTGCCACTTGCCCCTTCCTTCTGGCTGGCTCTGGGAAAAAAAAAGTGGCAAAGTAGGTGAGACTGATTAGAGACGAAGAAAGAGAAGTGAGATATGAGGTCAGCAAAACAAATAATACATACCAATTTCTAGATGACAGACCAGTGGTGATGTCCGTTGGGGAGGCATTAGACTCGGCAAGCCTGAATGGACCAGAGAGGCTGGAGGGCAGTGGATGATAAGGTCAATCCTTATAATGATGTCACATACCTCTAGGTCCTCAAAATCAATATAGAAAGGCCCCATGCACCTGTCAGCAAGTAAAATAAGGCACCGATGAGAAACTCATTCGCTTAAAATTGTCTCTACTATTGATAATATAAGAAATTCAGTCCCCTTTTGGCATTGTTAATCTCGCCCCGAATCAGGGAACACTGCCCGACCATATGAACTCGCACAGCGCTTCGAGGCACATGTGTCAGAATGTTAATGTTTATGCTTCGACCGTGACTGATCTGCATGTTAATTAACATCTAAGGATCACAAAAACCTTCCATTTCAAGGAGGCTAGAGGTACAAAAGGCAGGCTATGTGAAGTCATTACTGATGAAATTTCCTCGGAATTGGGAGTGTAATTTCCCATTTGTGATTGTGAAAAGACACACAAGGAATATGACCCTGTGTTATTTTTTTGCTGAACATGCTTTCATGGTTCATATTCTGCGCAGATATGTATGGAATTATTTTAACAAACAGGGAAAGCGGGAGGGAAAGAACTAAAAGACTTCTTCAAATAATTTAACACATTTACACATCTTTTGAGTGTGGATTGTTCGATAGCATACCAGCATGGCTGTTAGAGGAGTATTTAAAGGGATTAAATGTGGAACATTTGTTAACTTTCCTACATTGTGGAAAATCCTGGTAAATAACTGTAACTGAAAATTCTAAACGTGGCCTAAGCGAACACGAAAAGGGGAAAAATGCGCTTGGCTGGAACGTTGGTGAAACTCCTGTGGCCGGGAGGTATTAAGATAAGATAAGATAAGATAAGATAACCTTTATTAATCTCAAAGTTGGGAAATTTGCATAATTAAAGGCCACAGAGCAACATATAGAGATGCCAAAGGAGAACATCAAGTTCATGGCTATAGATCTATGGAGGAAATCATGTGCACGCCGCTGAGGAACAATGATAGTTATTAGTGCGCATTTAATAAAATGCAATTATAACCTTGACTCTGCAAGAAAAATGCCGGACATACTAGTAACAAACGAAATAGCTTTACCTATTTCAGAGTCAACGTAAGACTGAACATTTGATAACCAGCTAAGATGCTCTACAGCAGGAATGGCATAAAGTAACATCAATGGCTCCTTGCAATTTGGTCATTTCAAATTGCAACGAAATAATCAGCTTCATAATTTTCACACAATATTGAGCTGAAGTTACCTATATAATCACAAAAAACAATGGTTCGCGAAATATAAAGTAAAGCAAACATTTCAATCCTAAATATTCAAGCAACTGTGCATCAGTTCAAGTATCTAGTCATCATACCATGATGAGGTGAGCAGTTTTATTTGTTAATTCGTCGGAAAGGTCAGACATAAAAGATGCAGTAGCGGATTCTTCCAAGACTGGCTTGAGCCCATAAAACTTCAAATATACGCGCAAATAATATTAATGTTGCAAATGGCAAATGCAAAAATAGCAACAATACAATTAAATAGATTGAACGCAGATTTTTTAAATATCTGTGAACATTTCAAAAGCCCACTGGTATTTATTTAGTGAGTGCTTTGTACAGGAAAATGAAAACCTAAATTAAACATGCGTTAATGCGCAAATTTAGATGGTTTACGGTTGTTTCAGGCACGCTCCATTAACGGTGAATTTAGCGGCGACGTTGCCTGTAACGTAGTTTTTCTGATTTATATGGACAACTGTCGACTTTTTAAATAGAGTTATGTCAGCGGTAAATAAAGCGAACATGCCTAACGGGGATAGCACTGGAGGAAGTTTGTGAGAAGTTCATGAGACAGAATAGCTGCTCCATTTGATATGAAGGTAGGTTGTTTTAGACTACATTTAATAACGTGAACTTGATATTCCAACCGTCTTCTTTAAAGTACATTCCAAACGGTAAATATATCTTGCACTTCATATTCCCTGTGTGACAAAAAGGACACTATAAAGGGACACGGTGGAGGTTAGGCTAAATAAAATAGGTGTTTGCTATCGTCTGATACTTGATCTTTGGAAATCGGCAAGCTAGTCGGATAATGTAATCCTTCAAAGTAAATGTCACAACTGTAGAAACTCGGCCGCTTGTCTCGAATTCTTATAGCTTTTAATTAAAGCCAAAAAGCTGCCGTATAAGTAATTTGCCCACTTATTTTTTAAAAAAGCTTTCTTTCTGACAGAAGACCTAGCCACAGTAATCTGAAACCGGCTCGAGCTTCAGTGTTTCTCGCGCACTGTGTCGTCTACATTGGCGCGCGACATCCTCAGATTGTCGCCTCGGGCGCCTCTGCTTTGCTAAAGTTTCTTGTCACTGACATAAATGTGTGCAGTAATATCAAAACATTTCATAAATGGGATATTCTGATACATTTAAATACATTTCTACCCCCTTGGCATTTTTTCAGGTGCTTGCCCTTGCAGTGCATGGCAGATCAATGTAAAAGTATGTGCATATTATAAAAAACTACGAATGACAGCATAAGAACGAGACTAAATTTGATTTCTGCAACTTGCCAATTGTATTTTTCAGGTTTACAGTTGTATAGCGCTAATGTATAGAATTTCTTACCTGCAAAAACATTTTATCAGACGCCTTTCTAGTTTGTGTAGTACGTTACCTAATCATCTCCACAGGAACATAATGGTTTATTACATTTTTCATTTCTGGTGAAAGGAGTGATAATCCATATTGTTTGGACATTGACTTGACACAATCTGTAAAAAAAAAGGCCAGCTTCCGGTTATAACTCAGATATTTATGCATGAACATTTCTGTATATTTGATTGTCAAAGAAGCAGTGAGCCTGTGTGTATTAAACTAAACGTTTCACATCTGAAACTGAAGATGTCCCAGTTTTCCATCCATCCATCCATCCATCCATGTATCTTCTGTCTGCTTATCTTGGTCAGGATTGTGGAGCAGTTTTTCATTTCTTTATAAAATCGAAAATCTTCTGTGGGAAATTTAAGGTACATTGTGGGTTAGCCATTGTATGACCACAGTTTCAGCAGACAGTATTTTTAGAAGCCTCTACCCACTCCATGTCATGCACATTGTAAGACATCTTCGGAGCCGATTGATTGGAATTTGCTAAAGAAGACAATTTGAACTGTGATGCCATTCTGTCATACCATTATTAAAAAGGAGGTCAGTGTTACCTGATCTTTCAACTCAATTAACCTGAAATATAAAAATGTTTTGGTTTGTCTGGGTCAGCTGAGGTTTATCTTTGATCTCAATTTATTGGAAATCTAGGGTTTTTTTGTGCATTTTTTTTTTAACAAACTTTATCACAAATCTGAATTTCTTGCTATTCTGTATAGCTATAGTGTCTCTATGCTTATATCGTGTTTTGCAGTCGTTGTCTCAATCTTGTCAATAAGTGATGGTACCAGTCCAGGAAAGAATAATCTTGTCAGACATTACACCAGTTAGTGGTGGCAGAAGGCAACTCTTGTGTTCCGTCCTCTGTAGCACGCCTCCTCATTATTTTGGCTGTCCTCCATGATAATGCATGGACTTGTCATTGGTTGTCTAATGGTTGATGCTAATTGACCTCCTTCTCTCTTTTCTTCTTCTCAAATGAAAAGGTTTCACCTGTTCTCTGATGGTGTGTGTCACCATCTGATCCGACAAATTGAAAAGCTCCCTCCCGTCAGGCTGTCATCACACAGCCACTGCTCCTCATCAGCTATAATGATCACTCTTTTCTTCATTGAAACGGGTGCGTGTCACATCAGCCAGTGTGTAGTGTTGGGCGTGATGTTGCCCATCAGCCAGTGTGTAGTGTTGGGCGTGATGCTGCCCATCAGCCAGTGTGTAGTGTTGGGCGTGATGTTGCCCATCAGCCAGTGTATAGTGTGCTGTGTTGGGCGTGATGTTGTCCATCAGCTACTCCGTATTATGAAATGTTGGACGTGATGCTGCCCATCAGCCAGTGTGTAGTGTGCCATATTGGGTCTGATGTTGTCCTTCAACCAGTGTAGAGTGTGCCGCTTCAGGTACATGATGCCACCTGTCAGGCGGTGCATGGTGTGCAGTGTTGAGTACACAATGCCGCTCATCAGAATTAGAACACCTTATACATCTAAGGTAAGAGATTAGATTGTTGTGTGGTTTCTGCCATACATGGTGGGTCCAGTATCTCAGAAAGAGGCATTGTGAGACAGGAGTGAGGATGGACACTGGGTTCAGATCAAGTTTTCTGCGGGACAAAAAGAGGGAAACACAGTGAGGTACAGGGTGAGGAAGTCAGCATAAATAACCAGTAATATCACCTGCCACCCCTTCACACACACCTAATATGATGTCTTTAATACCAGTAATACTAAAAACAAAATAAAATTGATCAGTTAATATTGACCTGTCGTATCTTGTGCAAATATGCTAGATTTGGCTGCCCTTGTTCTTGTGTTTTTACACTTCTTGATAGACATGGTTAATGAATGTTAATGATGTTAATGAAATCAGAGGATCATTGTCATAAATTTTTTGTGGTCTGTCTCCTCTTAATCCCAGCAGCCTGAATTCTGAATACTTTGTAAGCATATAAGAAGTCAGAGAATTAACAGTTAGGAGATGGATTGATAAAGAGCAGGTTTTAACATAAGGATGTCATTAGAGGGTTCAGAGCAATGTAGCATGTGTGATGTTTCTCTCCTCTCCACAACAGTCAGCATTAAGTGCTCAGCGGTGATGAGGTAATACAGGCCAACCACTGTTGTTATGGTCTCTTCTAGCAATGAAATCTCTAATAAGTATTAGAAATGTATGGGTGTGTGTTTGTCCTGTTTATTCAGGTGGATAATTTCATGGAAACAATGCAGATCAGGTGTCTTGCTCAACGGTATAATAGTCAGTCTATCTTTGGATGTGAGACTGGTTTGGAACTCAGTTCTGCTGCCATGGCGATGCATGTGGCGTGGGGCCAGCAGACGGGGATTGGGCCTAAATCCAGAGGGTCCCACTGAGGCCCAGAGGAAAGAAGTGTGCCGGCATTGTTCCTGATTAGCGGACGCAAGGGCCTCCGGGGACCTGGTGCCCGCGTTGCTCATTAATCCCAGCTTTGCATCTCCACTGTATGTAATATGTATGGGTCACTAGAGCCTTGTATTGGGGAATGGGTAGCACTGAGGGGCAGGAAAGACAATGGTGCCATCAATGGCACTGAACTGCATTCAGCTTGTCCTGCAAAACTCCCTCCTGTTTACTCTGAGAAATGCCACTACATTGGGGTCTGGAGGGGTCACCATTTACATCCTGCAAGGAGGTATGGGAGGGACATATTTTTAACTTCTTTGGCTGTAAATTCACTGTCTGTCTGTAGATGAGCACGTATGATCGTGTGTGTCTGTCTGTCAAAAAGCTGGTAGACAGATCACGTGAATTAGAGGCAGCATTCGTTGTTTAGGCGGTATGTCGTTGGCTCTACTGAACCCAGACTAATGAGTTTTCTCATCAGGGTGGCCTTTTGAAGGGTTAACAGGCTGGGTTGTCGCCTACCACTGCATTAGTCATGGCAAGATTGCACTTGGCATTACATCTAAATGTATGCACTTACTGTAGCTTGACTGTAAGCCTTGCATTCATTAGTATATAGCATGTATAGCTGTGTAAATACTGAGGCGAAGAGCGGAGTCCCCAAGCCCATCCCTTGTAAACCTCTTCCTGTAGAGCAGGAAGGAGCTCCTCTGTGCTGATGGACAGCTCCACGAAGGAGCCTGTTTAAGCAGTGCTCCTCATTGCTGGGGCTTTGTAAGCCCCAGTGGAAGGCCTCACATCGGACCCCTATGGAGATTTGAGGACCACTTTGGAACTCTAATCCACTCAAAATGTGCTGATAATTTCCCTTGCCAGGACCCTCTCTGCCTGGTGTCGCGAGAGTGGCCTCCCGGGACCGGATCAGCCAATGGTAACAAAGTAGCCAGATGTCTGGTTCTGGCGAAGTCCCAGAAGCCAAAGCAGCGGCACGCAGCAGCCTCCGCCGTGGGCCGGAGATCAAAGGTACCTGAGAATTACTTATGGGCACAAAATATGTATTGCTTATTCCACGGCTCCCATTAATAACAATCTGGGAGAATTTGTATTTCTAATTAACTCTTTCTTTTGGCGCAGAAGCGCTTCAGGATTTTTAAGCTGTAGCTGAACTCACAGCAGTCTGAGCGAGTGAGCGGATGTGTGATCTAGCAGGAGTCGACGCAAAAAAAATATGGGAAGAAACTTCTCACGTGGATTTTTTTTTGTCAAGGTAAATGTGTTTTTGTGCTCAAAGCCTCAAGTACAAGCCTCCTGTAACACGGCACCAAAGTGCGTTATTGGAACGCTGGTTTGGGGATTAACCTGGTTTGCTTGTTGCTGATGAAGCGTTAATGTTACCATTCTGACCTGGGTGGGTCGGTTGTATAACATGCCTTGAAGTGTCTTTGTTTTTGTTGTGATGTAAGAGCACAAAATGCACATTGATAGCCATATAAGCGGGTTGGGTGGATATGGTGTGGGGCTGGTGGGCTGGACCTGGGAGTGGCTGTGGGGTGGGGTATCTCTGAGGCCCACGGTGGAGACCTGAGTTCCAGAGGGGAGACCTGCCATGGTCCTAGGCTTCTTGACGACTTCCAGTGAGACCCACTGAATGTTCGGCTTTTTAATCCCCACTTCACATCACCATTATCTGCAAGCATGTGTCTGCACAAGCTGGGTCAAGCAGGTCGCTGCAGTATTCTGGCAGCTCTGCCTCGTTGGCCTTTGTGGCCTCTTAGAAGACTGAAGACAGTTTGTTGGGGATGTTATTGAAGGTGCTAAGATGCCAAGGCTTCACATTGTCTTTGTATACAACTTAAAGTATTGTTTTGAAGTGGCTTTAGGAACTTTAGTTTCTAACTTTTAATGTAATCTGGGAATATTTTACACCGTGATGTACACGGATGTTAAGGGGGGATATGCTGTGTTGTCCTCTAGGGGACCTGTATCACTTTAAAGAACACCCCATTAATTCCATCTTGAGCATTTTTATTTTAATACACAAATATTTAGAATAGGTCCCCAGCTTTGAAGTAACAGAGGCAACAGGAAAAGCACAGCTCTGTTCAGTGCCTTGGGAAGGCGCGCGTTTTGTGTTTTTTTTACACAAGAAGTCGGCCTGTTTTCATCTCACGTGGTGCCATTGCATGTTTTGTGTGCATTCAGCCTTCCACAGGTGCCATTTAAAGACACGCCGAATGGGCTCCCGCCGTGCATAGTGTTAGATGCCTGTTTCCTCGGTCGCTTCCATGGAACGTGAGTGCACGGCGAGGCCAGAAAACGTGCCATCTGTAAACGGTATGCACAGGAGCGCTGCTCCGGCCAAGAAGGAGCAGGAAGGAGTATTTTACATGCAGAAAGACTTAGTAAATACTCAGGAAAAAGACATGTATCATGTGAAGGCAGTATTGCTTGCTTAGAGGGCATTTCTGACAACATGGGTAAATCCTGTTTATTCATAAACAGGATAAAAACAAAAAAGGAAATGTCATCCTCAACCAACAGACTGTTCCACCCCAGCCCCTGATTTATTTCTTTCTTTTTAAAATTACTAAAAAAATCCTTTCTTTAGGTTTGTAAAATAGGTCATTTTTTTGCTGTAGAATTTAACTTCGGCAGAAGTTTTGAAATAAAAAAACACGCACCCTGTCTCCCAGATTCATAAGCTAGCCATTCTTAGAATAGCCTCCTCCTTTGGTATGACTAGAGCTCTTACAAATGACTCCTGAATAATTAATCAGTGTGAAACGATTGTGGCCTTTTCTTTTTCCTCAGCTTTTTGCCCACACAATTAAAGAATATTATTGTGATTCCAGCTGAATATGAATTATTGCTCCTTTTTCCCCATATTTCTTGGTGTAGTGTCTTTTACGGCCCGGCCGTGACCTGAACTCTGAACGTATCGTTGCATGAAGGCAGACTATGGAACATAATGCCGTCCTTCTTTTATGTTTTTAAACTAATATGGCATCTCAGGCTTGAAGGAGCATGTTGCTGTGTGATCTTTTGACCCTCTTGGTCGTATTTATTTGGGTGACGAACCTCTTTCATATAGTTCACGTAATGAGTTTCACGGTAAGGCACGGTGTTCTCAGAGACGGCCCTTGGTGAATGCTGATGTGCAGCAGCCCTGGTCACACAGTGATATCAGGGAAATAACCCCTGTTTCTCACAGAGGCGAATTTCTCTGGTCTCTCAACCGTATTCCTAGTGGACAACTGTCCACATCTCAACAACCATCCCCACAATTGGCAGTAATTGGCGCGTTGCCTGGGAATTCCTCAGAGAGATCTAAGAGCGAACGGGCACGGGGCTGGCTGCCCTTTCCACCAATTAGAAACCCCCCCCTCAATCCCCCACCCCTCTTCACTTTCCCGTGGGGGTGGGAGGCAGGGGGAACCGGCAGAGGCCTACCGCACGACTTGATCAGGCGACTTGTAGAGATGCTTCCTTCGTGGAGCTTGATGTTTGGCCACGGTGGGATCGGAATACCAGACCTCGGCTTGACTCCCTGGCTACCAGGCTCGCCCCCCCAGCTCTGCTCTTTGAAGTCTCCCACCTCCTACCTTGACCACTGGGAAAAAAAAAATCACTACTCTGCACCATCCATCTGTTTAAGGGGGAAAAAGAATTACAATAATAAAATGACATCTTCGGTGCCGTAGGTTTTCGTTGTCACATTGTTATGGAGACGGTGACAAAGGGAGTACTCCCTGTCACACACGTGCCGATACAAAAAGTGACTGGGGACCAGGCGAGGAACAAAGGCTGCCGGGCTCGGAGCTCCCAATGAGCGCTCCTGAGGAGCGGTAAAGCTCCAGAGATCGTTTATACCGTCCCCGTCAAAGCCGGCACCGCTCTGCTTTCGTGACTTTGGTAAATAAGAGTCGAAGAGGATGTGGGGGGAGTGGGGGTGCATATCCTTTGCTGACAGAATGTTGTCTGTGATTGTCCTCCGAACTGCATGGCAGCTCTCTGAAAGGTGCGGGGGCCTTGCGGCTGTGCCGATATTTGAAGTTCAAATTGGCTGTCATTCATTGTGTGAGGCGCAACGTGGCATCACGGGCTAACTGAATGGGCGTGTTGCCGCAAAGGAAATAGTAATTAGCTTTGGGTAAGTATACGCAGTCGTATGGAACGTTTTAACGGCGTGTCGATTTTAATTGCTTGCATTGTTGTTAAAATGTGTAAATGACTTGAACATGATGAAATGGTTGATGCCCTTACCTTTTCGCATTGCTGAGCTGTTGTGTAATGCGTGTTTTAAGCGCTATATGTGGTTGTGCTGGCAGGGAGTGCCACAGGTTGACAGGCAAGTGATAAGGCAGCTTGCACGAGGACCCTCACAGGGGGCCTACCTAATATGCTGTCTGCCCCGAGGGCCTATGGGAGAGCAGTTGGATTATTATGTTAATGCATGAGCCTGCTGCCCTCGTGCTATCCCAGCTGGCCTTCCCGTTGCCAGAAACTGCTTTGCTTGTACAGCGGTGTAATATGGTTTGTGATTGAATGGCTAACAGACCATGCGGTACAAAGAGAAGGGCCAGGCTGATAAGCATGTGATAAAACAAAAAGTGCTGTTGCGTGAGAGCCTTGGAGGAACGGACATGACGAGCAGTTCCAGTGGATGTCAGGGAAGCCATCTACAATAAGGACACGTGAACCTGCTTTGTTGCATGTTGTAATCACTTCTGCTGCTAGTCAATAACAGTGTTTTTATGTTATGTTCTTTTTCCCTGAAAAGTGGCTTCATGTGACTCACGTGTTTGTTTGCTCTGCCTCTTTGATTAAACAGTGGAGTTGAAAGGGTCGACTGGCCATGTATTTTGAGCTGCATGGAAAGCCTGGGGTATACTTGCTGGCATTTTATTACATACTTTACTGTAATAGATGGATCATTTGGGTGTCATCATGGAGTCCTTCAGACTGATATGATACCATTCAGATTCAGAAGTTTAAAAATCGCTGTTGCTCTTAATTAGATGGACTGCCCATATATTCCTCTGTTGGTTGTTAAAAAATCTTTAATGCCTCTTTCTGTTGACAACATTGATGAATCAGTGGTACCTCAGTCCACTCAGTCCACCGCTGTCCATTCATGTCCTGATTCTGGTGGATCATCGTCGTCACAGAAGAGCAGACGAGCTGAGCCTTTTGTTGAACGTTGAAGGGGGGGTTAAGCCCAGGAGGCTCAGCTTCAAAGCTTGCTGATACTTTGGTGATAACATTAACGGTGTGAATATGTCAGGAAGCGCACAGCAGTGCAACTGTCATCATCTAGCCAAATAATTCTTGCTTTTCATCCCGTCTCTTTCCTGGTGAAAATCTGCTGATTACGGTTTCCATTACCATTATATGGTCGTGGAGTGTTTGTGTTCTCCCTCTCTCGCTCTCTCTCTGAAATACTTGGGGCTGCCTGCTCACTCACTCGCTCTGCCATCTCCTGTTGTCTTGGCAGTGAGCTCCTCCGGCGAAGCGCCACGCTGTTTGTGTCATTAGATTTGGGTCTTTCTGTTAACGAGATGAAGAGAATGAGCGGGTAATTGCTGGGTAAATGCTTTGCTGAGACTAAATGTCAATACAAAGACAGGGACTGCAGCTCAAGCAAGTTGTTTTGCTCTGAGCAGCAGATCTGATGGGGTGGAAAGAGAAGGCTTCTGGTACTTGTAATTGACTTCTTTTCCTTCTTACCTGAGACTATGGATCACACACTAACTGTTTTTCCCATTTTACAGTTGCCATTTCCCTCCTGTGACTGAGAAAGAACCAACAGTATTGCCAGATCTTTAAACTGATTTACCGTGCCTTTTTTTGCCTCATGCTGCATAACCTGAGCTCTCAATGCCTCGGTGGACTTTCCCGTAAGTGTTTTGCTGATTTTTGAGCACAATCCAACCACCATCAAGGTTCCCTGAAAATGACCATTATCCCTGTGCTTGAACCCATCTCGTTGTTCACTGGGTTCACAGCCTGAATTACGTCAACATGGAGGCGGGGTGCTATGTGAATGACAACACAGTGTACGTGGAGCGCTGTGTGAGTTACGTCACAATATAGGTGGGGTGCTGTGTGAATGATGGTGCCTGATAGACAGGGCACTGCATGGTCACAGTGAAATTGCTAATTACCAGTAGGGCTGGAATTGCACCTGTAGGGTGCTTTGGGTAAAAGTGTTTACAGAATCAGTAAATGTAATCCTTCCAGTTTTTGGCCCTCTTGGGGTTTGTGCAGTGAAGAACATTCTTTATAAACTCTAAATTGTGGTAAATATAATCCCACAAACTAATGAGGAGAGATTAACACTTGAAAGATTGTACTGTCAGGAGGTTGGCATAAAAATGTCACATCACACGGGCCTGTGTATTAATATGCCAGCTCCACTGTTTCCACTCATTTACTCCCAGTTCAAACTCCACTGTGTTTCCCCCACCTCCTCTGTTGCCCCCCCCATCACTGGAATGCCCTGACAGCATGGTGCCGCCATCCGGGTTGGATTGAAGCAATGGGCTGGGTAGAAATATCTCCCAGGGCCACATCGACAGGACAGAAGCCATGTCTTGGTTCTCCTGTCTCTTTGGGCCATGGTTTTGTTTGCTGCGCCCGCCCACGCAGCCTGTCACTGCTGACTCCACTCCGCCAACCCCCCCGCCATGTGCCAGGTCATCTGGAACACCCAACTGTACATTTAGCATGTGGTAGGAAGAGGTACCAGACTGGGAGAAACACTGGGCAAACTTTGTCAGTATTTTGCTTTTTTTATCTCAAAATTTATAAATACCTGCTAAAGTGGCATACCCCCCCACCCCATACAGGTGAGGCTAAATTTTACATCTGGACTGGATTTGGGAGCCCGGGTGGAGATGGCTTCCCCAGCCTCCCCTCCTCCGCCCACCAAACAGAGGCCGGCAATGCCCAGACCATTAAAGATGGAGCACTCCTGCATGGGTGGGACGCGGTCGGAGTAAAGCAGGCCTGACCCTTTCTCAGTAATGAGCCAGGTTGGGCCAGCCGAGTCAATAATTCATACAGAGCGTGAGTCAGTGGGGGGCCGGACACAGGCCGCTTCGCTCCCGCCTGTCGACGCACAGTCCGGCGCCCTGCCGCCCTTCACTCTCAATAGCCGTCGTCACGATCGCTGCGACAGCCAGGTCCATCGACTGCATTCGGAGGGGTTCGTTATGCGGGTGGCAGCTTCTGGGCGTCTTTCATCCCACAGAAATGCATTAAATGAAAAGGTATGGGTGCCACGGTGCTGCTTAAGTGACATGGGCCTTTCCCAGGCTCCTCCAGCGTGCACTAAATCATCGCGACAGAGGTCAGGCCCCTGGGAAAAGGCGACGTGGACCGCCCTGGCTCCCTGTGCTCAAGAGGCAGGATCCGTCACTAATGCCTCTGCCAAGGCTCACAGACGCCAGCGTTTGTCAGAAACAAATTAGGACGTGGTGGTGGAGAATGGAAGGGGCAGTGGGGTTAGCGTTTATAAAGCTCAGAGTGCCCCCCCTTCACTCACTGATGGCTGGGGTGGGGAGGTTAGGCTGGATGGGTCCCCTTCCTCTCCTGGCTGGTTTGTGCCACTGGAAGTGTCAGCGTTCATGTCAGCTGCCCCTAATTTAGTCACAGGGGTTTTTAAATCTTTCCATGTCTGTACCCAAAGGGTCGTTGTGTATTTCCTTTGCATCATCTGTACGTACGTCTCTGTTGAAATAAACAATGGGATATACTGTACATACGCACAGCTGGATTTGACAGTACTTGTTTGTGTCTGTATTACATGTTTAATCTCGCTGAGTTTGGCTAGTGTGATGACTCAGTGAGAGGCATTGTGGCCTCTCATGCCGGGTTGGGGGTTCGAATCCCACTTCTGTGCTATGTGTGGTGTTTGTGTGTTATCCCTGTGTGTGGTCCATGGCATTCAGTGAGGCTGTTCAGTAATGAGTGACTGAATGTTTGTATGTGCCCTCCCATGGGCTGACATCGAATCCCAGCCTCGTGCTGCTTATGATTGGCTTCAGGTTGGTCCCAACCCTGATGTTGTGATGGATGTTGCTGATTTATGTTGGCCTGTACATGGGGCTATGGGTGTAAATTCTGTAGGTACATGGGGGCAGGTAATCACCTGCTTCATATTATCGTGAAGCACCGGTAAGGTGGTAAGTAATGGTCACATTACAGACAAATAATGTAACAATGTCATCGTTTTATGGATGGAGTCTGGACAGACGCGAGAGTCGTTTTCAGCCATTCTTCCAGTAATGAGCTTGTTAAGCAGAGACACATGTAGATCTGCAGTCATTCAGGAATGCCAGGCACTTTTTCGCAGGTATAGGTGTGACATGCGTCACGTTGCCCATAAGATGTGTCCCTTTTCCCGCCTGCCCTTGCATGATTAAATGAAACAGATTTACCAGAAATGAGGTGGCCATAAATACCTCTTGTAGTTAGGTAGTGGCATAGAGGCCTGTCGTGTCTACGGGCGGGCCGAAGCCTTCGATAAATCAGGAGCCGGTAATGACCACAATCAAGGGCGGTATGTAAAAATACTGCTTGCATAAAAGACCCCCTTATTAGCTGTCATCATCCATGGGATATATGTTCAATAAATGTTTGGCAATAACCATGTTGTAGATGAATGCATCCCATCCTCCCATTGAAGAGGGGGCTGGGGTCCTCGGTTTGGGCGGGAGTGAAAAATGGGCAGCAAGGCTCAGTGTAGATATTGTCGCGTGTGCATCTGTCACTGTCGGCTAGCCTGCCTCTCATTAAATGCCCCCCTCCCACAGAACCACTTAATTTCCTTAAGAGGACCAGACACCTGATTCAATTTTGCACCTATTACAGGGACTTCAGATTTGGATTTCCGCATTGAGATGAACGATCGTGAGAGGTTAAGCAAAAGAAGATTCCTAAAATTAAATGTTGTTGGCATGATTTCAGGGGCCTTTGCAGCCCAGACTGTAAACAGCTCTCTGTTCTCGTTTCATATCTCTTCTCATGCATTGGTGGGTCGGTCTGATAATCTGTTTACTGTCTCCCAGCCAGACCTGCCTTGTGAAGTGTCCACCGCAGTGTGGGAACAAATTTATATTGCATTCCTGGTGCTACTTGGGCTTTCTCTATCATTGTGTGCTTTACATTTTTACAGAACTTGTATAAGTAGCTTGTGTTCATGGATTTTGTAGGTACAAAGTCTTCAAAATAGCCCCTTCTGGAAGGCCTGCCATAGGTTGACCATGTCTGTCATTTTGGCGAAGCTCGTTAAAGGAGATGGTGTGTTTCCCTACTCTGGTCCTTGTTCTTATGACAGACCACTGTCAGTGTGACCTCCTGCCCACTCCGGCTGAGCTGAGTCAGGCCCAGGAGGGGAACGTCTCTCTCTCTCTCTTTTTTTGTCTTTATTTATCTGCCAAGGCTTTCATCTGTAGTGTGTTTGTGTGTTTGATCTCAGACTCTCCCCAGTGACATGGAAATGGCATGCATTCATTTTTTTTTTGCTTCATTTATTTTCTGTCGCAAACACCACATCAATTACCAGGAGCTTGCTGTCGTCAAAATAGGAGATGTGTATGGTTTCCCGGAAGCTGAAGTTCTGAGACCGGACCTGGATCGTGTGTCCTCATGGGCATCCTTCCAGAAGCTCCTAGTACCACAGACTGCTCCGTCACCGGAAGAGGGCTTGTCACGCGCTTTGACTGCTGCCTGGCTGGCTGGCTGGATTTGCATCGCCAGACTTCTGACGGCTCACTCCCTAGAAGCCTTACCTCCTCACTCCTCGAAGGATCAAACGCTGTAGGACACACACAGGGCTTCTTCAAGAGCCCCAAGCGGTTTTCCTAAGGGTGGGGAACCAGCAGATGCTCAAACTGCAGAATTATATCAAGGGCGGAGAACCATTCTCGCCTGCTCTCTGCATTGTGCTGTCAGCTATCTGAAAGATAGCATGGGAGCTGAGTAAAAATATCTTCTTTTTTGTCCCAGAATGTTGCAAAGCAAACATGAATTTTTATATGACTACAGTAAGTCTGCAGTATGTCTCTTGCCTTTGGCAATTTTACTATTTTATTGTATTTTGGGCCAATTTGGCAGTAGAGTGCGGTTGAAAATGCACTAAGAATACCCAAGGTGAATCCCGAGGTGCTTTGGAGATGGGATTTTTTTGGGCCGCGCTTCTCTGCTGTTGGTAACTGAGCATTGCCTGGGTGTACGTTGATGGTAGAGGTTAATACCCCGTCTGGGTTTCAGGGGTTTGGCTTGCCCGCGTCCTTCCGGCTTGGCACTGCGGTGTTACCTCTACTAATGTTCTGGCAGGCTCTGCTCCACGTCACCTCGGTGACCACTTCCTCTTCAACCATTCGAGTCTGTCTCACAGCAGGTTAGTTGAAAAGCGGCCATATTGTGTCCCCAGTGCGTCACGTTCTCCCACTCTCATCGCCTTAATACAAAAGGCTGTTGACGAGCTATTAGAGTGTTATTAGAGCTATTAGAAGTGTTATTTTCCTGCAGCAGTCAGAGGCAGAGTGCTGGTTTTGTTCTCTCATGTTTATTACCATACCACAAAACACAGCATTGCCCATAATTAATCATTAGTCTGTGTATTGGGACGAATGAGCTGTAATATGTGCCCTTATATTTGTTATTGTAATCATTTTTTCATTATGCTGCAGAGGGTTATTTTGAATGGCAGATGCAGATATTGTTTACGCTGTGGATTGTGTATGTAAAAACGGCGTCTGTGTTGAAAGGTGTGAAGAAGGAGATGTCAGAGAGTGTCAGTGTTGTTTAGGTACCAAGGAGCCCCATAAACCTGAGCTAAATGGCTTCCTGCTATGCATGGGTGTGAAATGTGTAATAGCATTTGATCTCTTGATCAAATAATCAAAAGGGGCTGGCCCAGTGAAGTAGGAGAGATGGTCTCTACACATGTAATCCTTGTCATTAAATTCAAGCAATCTTTTTTTATTAATGAATATTTCAGTAGTTATTGCAAAAAGGGGGGGGGGGGCTTCTCATTGGATTCTTCTCCATTTTGATAGTGAATTCTTATTCCTGGGATCCCTTAATTAATAGCATTGTGTGGTTAGACAGATGTGAATGGAGCTGTGGCAAGGACGTATGCCCAGCATGGTGCCATTAATTGAAAGTAAGTAAACAAACGGGTCCCCCTGATGCCATCACTGCTCCTGCTCCAGTCCCTGCAAGCCACTTCCTGACTGTGTGTGTGTACCATGTTTATATTATGCTGTGGGGACAAAAAGGATATAATACAAATCTGACATTTTTACTTTGTGGGGACATGAGAAATGTCCCCACAAGGGAAAATTCAATTTTATAAAAATATGTGAATACAATCAAAAAACCAAATGAGCCAAATGTCTTGCATATTCTTGGGTTTCTTATGGTTAAGGTTAGGGCTGGGTAAGAGTTAGGGTTGTCATAGTTCTATTTCCAATAGAAATGAATGGAAGGTCCCCACAAGGTTAGAAATATTTAAATGCACGCACGCACGTGTGTGTGTGTGTGTGTGTGTGTGTGTGTGTGTGTGTGTGTGGAAGGGGATTTGGAAGGTAGGCTTTCCAATGCTCATGCCTGCCTACCAAAGGAGGAATCCCACAAATCTCTGGGAATTTGAGCTGCCAGAGGTGACAATAGTTCTACCTGAGTGGTCCCTGACTGCCATATGCTGCATCCCGGTTGGTTTGCAGTGGTTCCAGGGTATCTGTATGTGTGTGTGTTTGTGTGTGTGTGTGTACCCACATCCTGGTCCAGTACCATCATTTATTGATAAGGGTTAGAAAACGCAGAATCTAATGAAATGATCAGCATTGCTGAATTAATTATGACCATGAATAAAAGTCTGACCCTGTGGATCTCATCAGCCATTCAGTCTCATCTGGGCACCGGGGGCCGGCCGGCTTGCTGCCAGTGCCTCACAGTGTCCTGGAGCACGCTGCATTAGTTTCCTTAGCTTTATGTCGGGCTTGCATCCATATGCCCCCCTCCCGTCGACGGCGTGGCTGAAAAACGGGACCAGCCTTACACTGGACGCAGCTCCGAATGCACGGTGAGAGATCCCACTTCCCTGCAACCTGAAATCTGGCCCGCTCAAGACTTTGTGGTGGGATGCACCCTCAAGTTGTGTGTCGTCCGGTAAGTCAGGAGCACTAACATCTGATGTGCCTTGCTGCCGCCGCAGGTCTCTTCACCTACTTCATGCGCAATGCGAAGCCCACCGAGTTTTCAGTTAACGTGCAGATCTGGGATTTTGCCCGCGTGCGTGTTTGTGCGTGTGTGTGTGTGTGTGCGTGTCTCCCTGTGCTTTGCGTTTCCATGGAGCACATCTGTGTGGTTTTGGGGTGTTGCCGTGCAGTTCAGCAGAAGCAATTACTGTGGCCCTCCACGATTACTCCCGTGCTACATGCCATGGCAGTCTCATAAGCAGCGCTAACCCTCTCTCCCCTCACTGCAGGCTCTTATCTTTCATTCTACCCGTGGACGTTTTCTGGTGAGTACCTTCCTTCATCTGTCACAGGCCGTGCTGAGTTATTTATCAAGGCTTGGATGCTTGGTGCTCGCTGGAACATCTTACCATGTGAGCAGTCCTCAGGCAGGTTTTCAACTAAATATAGGTGACAATTCTTATAAAATGTGTTTCATTAATTATGAAATAAATTTAGTGTTGTTCTTTTTAAGGCTTTCAGTATAGTTTATTATGTCATTTAGAATATAGGAATATATATTTAATAGTCAAATTACCATGCAGAAAAGTAGATTTTTAAAATTAAGGGAAAAGGAAAATTTCCAGCCACAATGGTTGTATTCTATGAATTGACTGAATTGAGTGCCTTACAAATTAAGGTAATCCTAAAAGCAGCCCATTCGATGTATTGATTACTTTTATGAGGGTCATCAAATAGCCATTACTTACACCAGGGTGCCTGTGGTCTTTGGAGAGCCAGTGACTGATGGGACTGGAGGAGCAGATGTTTACTGCTGTGTTTCGGTAGCCCTGGCAGCAATTAAAGAATTGACCTGCCATTATGTCAGGTATCAGCTGGTTTGTGGGTTGCTTCCGTGTTAACATGCGTCTCGACCCGTGTGATTCTCTCTCTGTGTTTCTGCCGTTCAGCCTGCTTAGAGGAGAAGTCTGAACAGGGGCCATTTTGTGACAACTTAGCAATTTATTCAGCAATGTCTTAGCTATTAGGTCAGGACCAGCATATCATTTTTCACGTTTTCAATAAGAAAGCTACCCAGGATGGAGTCTGGCTAATTAAGCATTATGCTGCCTAAAGGTCAGGACATACCTCTCCCCACGTGGAGGCATACAAGTTTGTGGCCGAGTGAGATATTTCTCTGCATGGATGTCGTTGTTTGTGGCGCATGCGCAGTCGGAACGCAGTGGTCTGCACGAATGGAAATTTCGCCCTGCATGTGGTCGCCTCTGTACCCGCATCTGTCTGCAAAAATGTCAAAATCTCGTCATTTAGCACTGCAACCAGTACTACATGTGCGAGCGTATAATATACAAACTGGCCTTAAGTGTTTTTTGGGTTTTCCTCCGGCGTATAAGATTTTACAGGAGGAACTGAGCTACAAACAAATGCAAACAGTTCTGTCAAGCAGACAGTACGGCGAATGTCAAAAGTTCAAGGGTTCAATTACATAGCTTTAATATTCACGTTAGTGTCCCATGGCTGATTAATATTCAACATTTTAAGGTCTAATTGTTAAAGAAAACTGTGTTTTATGTAGCTGCAATGGTAATAACTAATGATAGATGAATAAAATTAACATAAATTTCAGCCTAAGAGAGTATCTGATCATTGTGCCATAGAGAATTGCTCTAAGTTGGGAAGTTAATTTCATTATCTCCACCCCTCATTTAAGGATGCAGCTTTACAATAATTGGAAAACAGAATAAGAGATTAGCGTTTGCTCGGAGTCGGATGCTAATGGAGCATGATGTGATGTAAGGGTCGGAATTCCCCGCCGGAACGTCCAAGATGAGGTGTGCGCCACAAATGGAGTGAGGTCACCCCTCTGGAATACAATACAAATGGAAAGGTGTCGTGATCAGGATGTGCTTATTCTTTGAATTAAGCCAGGTCTACAGTTTGAACCAGTGCTCTGCCAGCGGTGTCCCAGAACCTTTGGCGTCGTTGGGAGGAGCGTGAATGTGGCGTGCTCGGACAGCGGCTGACGACATCTCCATGTAACGCTTCGAAGTGCTCGAAACAAAAAGAATTACAGCTTTTAGAGCCCTTAGTTCCTAGTTGTCAGATTCCACAGCTTTCCTCTCCAAGGAGGGATGGATAAGGAAGCTGACTGAATCCAGGGCTAGACTTCAGTGACACGTGTGTGAGGCTTTCATCCTGTCTCCTAGCTTGCCGCGTATCTAGCGTGGTGTTTGTGATACATCCGTGCACAAACCAAGAACATTAAGAGCACCAAGCAAATTGAACGACGTTTCAGCTTGCCATAAATAGACGGATGAGGACTCACCGGCGGTCCCTAGAGGGCGTCTTTCAGATTGGGCATCCATGTGGCTAGTTTGGCCCGATCCAGCAGATTCAGACTAGCTGTGTCACTCGGGCTCTGTGGGAGCAACTGTTTTTTTTTTCGTTTTTTTTTTAACCTGCATCGTTTGGCTTCTCCCAATTCATGTGGGCACATTCACTGAACGTTGACATAGTCAGTGATCATTAGTCATATTTGGTGATCTTTGACCCAGTCGGTGATCTTTTTACCAGCTGGAGTTCTTTGACATAGTCAGCAATTTTTGACCCGTTTGGTGATCTTTGGTCACATTCAGCAGATAAGGCTTCCGGTAATTTAACTGAGGACATCCTTCGTGTTCTTCATATTATCCTCTATTAGTGAGCTCAGGCGGTACACCTGCAAGATACATGGCATAGGAGCTAGCTCCCTCTCTGCGTGTCCCCATCCTCTGTTAAAATTAATATCTCCTCTGCTCGCAAGTGACAAGTTCCAACGGGAAGCCATTATATCCTCATCAGTTTGTACAAAAGCAAGGGAACGGAACACAAATGGGGTCACCTGAGCCATCTGTATCTACAATTCAAATAAGGAGTCCAGGCCCGGAGTCGTCCCCCTCGGCGCCGCTGTAACTGCATTAGGGGGGTGGCCATTTTTCTCTCACATTCGTCACAGGAATTTAATTACTTGAATGACCACAAAACTAACAAATTAAATTTTGCTTGTGTGGACTGACTCGGAGTGACAATATTCTTTATTCATCCCCCACCCCCCCACTCTCTTTCACACTTCATAAAATGCAGATAAGAATCTGCGGAGGAGATGGGTTCCCCTTCGCCTTGCTCATTACTCCCGCGCCACAGGAGCCCTGTGGAATCGGAGAGCTCTTATTGTTCAGCTGCGTACTCAAGAAGTCGCCTTTAAGACTCTGTGCTGGTGTCAGCATGCTTCGCTGCTGTTAGCGCAGGGTGCCGGTCGCATTCCACTCCGTCCCCTCGGTGCCTTGACTTTCACCAGTGCTACTGATTTCCTTTTGATTTTCGAAGCATCACTTGCCTGCTGCTTTCTGTTCTACTGAACTCTGGGACCTGGGTATCTTCACTTAATGGCCTAGTTGCTTCACGTAGCGGCCGGGCCTATTTCTGCTTACACGTGGTTTTACATATACTGTGATGTGCAGAGGCGCTCTTTGGCTCCATGGCATTTAAGGTTGTATCCTTATGCCATGACCCGCGGATTGCATCGCTTTCTGTCTGTCCTGGCACTTTGGTTTCCTCAGACTTGCCTTCAGCCTCTTATTCATTAAACAAATTGGGTAAAGCATCTTTCTATGAAGCTAAACCATGTTACAGAGTTTGCCCTCATAGTTTTAAAAAAAATCATTTCCAATAATTTAATTCAGGATATGATGTTTTGGAATACTACTTGCAGTCCTTTTAAATTTAGGACTCTGGATAAGCTTGCTTACTCTGATGGAGATAAAAATGGTGACATTCAGTAAACTGGGTGTGGTTTTTGAAGGTAAGCATCACCGTGTTCAAGAATTTGTAAAACAAGTGTGTGGGGAGGCCGCGCTGGGGTCAAGGGTTAGAGGTCAAAGGTTCACACAGTACTATGATATCATTGCTGCCATTAAGGAGAGATTGGTATTCAGCCTCTAAAATTTTCTGGTATTACTACTGTACATAATTTAAGCTTGTGTACGAATTGCAAAAGCCATTACAGAAGCCATCGAAATGCTAAGAATTATTTTTTCCCCATCTTTGAATTCTTCGATTGAATAAATTAATGGATATTCAGTTAGACCAGAGTAATAAATTATGCATATTGAAAGCATTTTTATTATTGTTAAATATTTGTTTAGCGTACAGAATAGAAGGGCCCATTCGTTTGTTTCGAAGGAGCTTAGAGATGCAGTTCTTCCATGTTGGTGTGACTCTGCCATAATCCACTACAGAAAACACAGAAATCACCATTTGCAACACAAAGAGGAGTTTAAGGCCAAATGAATGCATAGAATAGCCAAGGAACTGCCAATAGAGCACAGGCTGTTTTAAGAGTGATGTCATTAGCCTGTGGGTGAAGGACTCTAACCCCAGACCTCACGTGTGCTGGGGGCCCCTCGCCTTGCTGTCTCTCTGACAAATGTTTGTCTGATGGGGCCCACCACAGGTTAAATACAGGGCTCATTAAAACCCAAACACCAATTACAGGTGATAAGAGGCAGCAAGCAATAGCTTTCCAAAGTGCTGTGAGGGTCCTCATGCTCTGTGCTGTGTCCTCTGTTATTTTGTGTGTGAAGTTTTTGCTTTTCAGAAGGAACCTTGTTAGGTGAGAAATATTTATTTAAGTAAGCATACGGTGGTTTTGGGGTTTTGTAAAATGACTGACAAAACAGGCAATTATTCCGGGAAAGCTGGTGCAGGCCTGTTTGTTTGTAATGTCATTCAACAAAGCAAAAAAAAAATGGCAAATTTCCCAGGGCAAAAAAAAAAACAGTCAGTTGAATTATTTAGATTAATACAGACAGCACCTAATGTTAATTTGGAGGTAATGAAGGCTTTTGAGGAGGCTCTGATGACTCCTATAAGTGTGTATGTTTTTAAAAAATGACATTCCTTGGTGGCGAAAAGCAACGAACAAACAGAACAGCTTCCATAAATGAGGAAAAGAAGCTGGTAGTGAAGGATGACATGGGGGGTCAGAGGGCAGCGGTACAGTGACAAGCTAACACGGCGTGTGATGTTTTTTTCAGTTGCTATGTGTGTATATATGTATGTATGTATGTGTGTGTATTTTTTATTTTTTTTTCCACTCCCTCTGCTTTTTGATGTTCCTCTGATTTGTAACTTTTCATGTGCTGCCAGCCGGCCGTCATTTGAAAAGAGTAGCTTCCTATCCGGGCGACTCGCCCGTATAAATATTTTCTATTGATGAATAAGATGCAGCCGTGGCACCGAAGCTCCCAGGCTTTGATACGCTTCATGTGGGCCCTGCGGTGGTGCCGTGGTGCCACGCTTCAGACCCACCGCGGAAGAACGCTGCTCCCAGATCAGTGGCACGCAGAGAAGCCGGTGAATCCACTGTGCTTTCATATTACATTTCTGTTAACTCTGTGTACAGGGGTTAGCTGGAGTTAGGGTGTTATTTATTTAGGGAGTGTGTTTTTCAGTTAAGAAATACAGAAATAATTTATCAAACTTCTTGTCTAAAAATATTTTTTTAAATCATTTCCCACACAGTCTGTCAAATGTGTTAAAGAGTGGTAAATCTGCTGTACATAGGTAAACAAAAAAATCTTAATGTCCATCCATCCATCCATCCATCCATCCATCCATCCATCCATCCATCTCTTATCCAGTACAGAGTGGAGGGGAGTCTGAAGGGTCTCCCAAGAAGCACAGGGCACTGGGCTGTGAATACCAGCCTATCATGGGGCACAAACATTGAGTCCAAACAAAAACATATGATAATGCAAGAAAACGTGAAATATTGTACTTATTCATTTCAGTTTTTTTAAATGTTGACTGTTTTAATGGCTCATTCCCAGAATCAGCAAATGTTATTAATGCTTGAACGAAGCCATCAGTGTTTTGCATGGTGCTCTCTCAGCTCAAACTCTCCATCATTGGAGAGCCCAGTATGCATGAAAACAGGTCAGGGTGTTTCTCCACAGTTCCCCGACCCTGAGAGTCACTGTTTATCTTGCCGAACAGGAAAAGGTTGTAAGCTGTTCCTTGAACAACGTAACCCGAGGTCTGGATTTTAAATTTAGACAAGACTTAGACTTTTTAATTGCTTAATATATAATGCATATGTTTTCAGATCACCACTTATTGCTTATTCAGGGATTTTCTGAAAGGAGTCGGGGTAACATTTGGGTGTATGAAACAGTATAGGCATCAGCCACACTTGTTTGTTTACTTTTTTACGGCTGCTTTTCAGACGACCGCCCTGAATCGTTTTCTCGTAAAAAGAAAAGTCATGAAAACGATCCAATAAAGGTTAACGGGAGTGACGGAGGCCGAGACAGAGCTGTGGCGTGTCCTGGTTTCTCGGCTGATAATGATCTCGTGTTTTTGTTCCACTAGCAGTGTAAAGATGAAAGGTCGTCCCAGTATTGCACTGTACTGCACATCTGACTGAAGCAGGTGTTAGAAATGCAGATGAATGGGGGAGACTAAAGACAATACAAATTTGAAGTGAAAATGCTACCGGCGCACTGTCTCTGTTCTTAACACGGGAAGCCCGGGGACTATTAATTATTCATCTTATTGTGTGTGCGCCTGTGCGTCGGTTCTGTACTTCGAGAAGAGGTGTCTGTTGCACTTAAACAGTGAACCATACTTTGTTGTGTACAGGTCTGCCGGTGCTCGTGCCGGCTTCTGCCATTGCCGTTTTAATGATCCGCTTAGGTTGGGATTCGTTGGCCAAAGTGCAGCTTCAGTTATTGGGGGGGGACTGGGCTATAGAGTAGGAAGAAAAAAAAAGCTTTGTACACTGGGGTGTTTTTCAAAGAAGCGCAGACTTGAAGCCATTGGGAGAGTCCTTTGACTTTAATCTTGCTCTCCTTTGAAAATTATGGCCGAGGACCGTGGTGCTTCATTAAAAGACATGTTCTTCTTGTGTAGTTTTGGCCAGGATTCCACTGCGTGCTGATTTCAGCTTTCCCCCTTGGTACAGTGTGATGCCATCCTGGAGCACCTCGCATTAAGGGTCATTCTGTATTCGGATTCATGGAGATATGCTTCCTCTCCCCCCAATTAATGGCACAGAGATTGCATGGTATTCCAAACCTCGGTACAGATTTCTCAGGGCCTTTGTTGTGGTCCCATGGACCCAGATTGTGAGAAGACTGTCAGGTGACTTCTCTTGCCTCTCTCCTGAACCCCGAAAGCCATCTAGCTCAAAGGTGTGACACAAAGTAACTTTAAAGGTGGAGCTCCTGAGGCCTATTGTCAAGGGCCCCGAATCTTTGAAACGGCTCAGGGCACCTGGCAACACTTACTACGTCCCTGGTTAGGCCGTCCTGCTGGACGTAGAGGTTTGAAATTCCCGAAACCTCGGCTTCACCATTTCCAGGCACCGGAGCTCTGGCAAAATGCCGGCCAGGTACCAAGTGATGCTTTGCCGTGTCGCTCACATGTCAGGCCCTGCAACAGGGTTTTAATAACCAAGCCTGACGTTGGAGGAGTTTTTATAAACACTGAATCAGGAATGGGCTGTTGCTTCCTCCCCCCGCTACGTTTTTCTTGGGAAGGTTAGATTATAAAATGCCTTTCTGTTTTTTTTCCCCCCTTTTCCCAGCATACCCTTGGCTCACAGCGCTAAAAGGTGTCATGTGAAAGAGATGTCATTTCGCCTTGGGATTTCTTAATCCGTAAACGTAAAGCGAGCAACAACAATGGTAGGCGATCTGCATCCCCTCTACTCGGAGAGCGCCTACGCGTTGCGTTGTTTACCGTCCACGGTGCAGAGCGGGACGAATCTGGATAAACACCGTGGGCGCTCCAGTGTGCAGGCTGAGTCGTGCTCTTATTTGTGGTTTTGTAATTTCATCAGCGGCGATATGCGTGTCCCCTCGCCACAAAGCTTAGGGTGTCATGGGTTTATGCTCCCGAGCAGCCACTGCATGTCAGGAAGATCACGTGCAGGGCCAGCTGTTTACACCTGCAAGGGTTGCTGCCTCTTGTTTTTCAGTTAGCACCTGAAGCTGAGTTCCTGATTGCGAGTTTCCCTGGCATCCATTTACTCTGTTAAGGAGTCTGGCATCCTTTCCAAGGCACTGGAATCATGTTCCATATCGTACGTGTGTCTGGGTCCTGAGCAGGAACCCGGGGCTTTGTCTATCAATAAGCACAATGCTCACTTATCTGTTGCAATGTCTCTATCACAGTTTTCATTATGAAAACTACTGTTTTCCTTCTAGCTCAGGCGTGTCCAACGTCCAACTTGCTGGTCAAATGTGGCTTGCTGATGGATGTTAATGGGCCTGCAGCCTCTAGTGAAATGCATTGGAAATGGAACACGACCACAATTTGTTGCAGTTTTTCTTTCCACCTAATGGTGGCAGCACTCTCAAAACTGGATATTGATATGTGGCACCGCACTCTCGCTTACGGTGGCCCAGAAGTAAACAAGATGAAAAAAATCTTGCAACACACAAACATTTGTACACAATGGAAGTGCTCCAGGCCACAGGGGCAGGATGCATGGGGAATAATGTAGGGATTCGTAGTTTTTAAAAAAGGTTTTAATTATTTTCTTTGTAATGATGGATGAGTGTTTTTAGACCAGCTGGTCCTCTGTATTTGGAGGAAAGTCAGTCTGGCTCTCTTTGAAAAATAGTTTGGACACCTGTGTCTGAGCTGATGGGGTTGATTATTGAAGTAAAGTTCCTTTTGGTGTCCCTTCCTTAGACATGGCGACCACACTCCACCTTCTGTAAAAACCAGATGCCATAATGAGTCACTCTCCATCCCTCCTGTTTTGTCTGAGCGAACTCATTGTGATTACGAAATGCCGTGGCATTGTAGGCCTCGCTGGATTTGTTCGTACACTGTGAGATTGTCTTCGAGAAGCAACAGGAGAGGCGATGAGGAGTGAAAGCATTTCTCTTTTGGGTTGATATGGGGATGGGATATGGTTGGAAAATGTTATATGGAAATGCGGCTGAGGTCATGGACGAGAACAAACAATAATCAAAGATGGACAGGTACATCTAGGGGTGATTGGAGCACGATGGTTGATGGATGGAGAGGATGATTACCATGTGAACCGGTGTTGCTAGTGACAAAACAACAGAGAAGATGATTTACACACGTTGAATAGAGCAAGGGCCAGCTGAAGCTACAGAATATGAATGAGCCTCCTTCCCAAGACACCGAGAGTCATGTCATTGGGAGCTCAAAAAACTTAATGCGGCTTCCTTTCTGGAATTCACCGGCCTCTTAAGTGCACTAAAAGGTGTTTATTCACTATTCCGGACAAGTGGGTAGAAGCGGTAGCTAACTCCTGGCTAACATAGACCTTGGCACTCTCTGGTGGTATTATCGAATTGGTTAGATGGATGGACTAGGATGCCTTGAATAGTCAGACCTTTTGGAGTTTTAAGGCAGTCTTTGCATTTGGTACGTCCTGATTCAGAGTTCTGTTGCTGTGGAAGGAGTGGATTCAATTCCGTGCTGCTACGGGGAGAAAGCAGTGTTCCATCGCAAAAGCTTGTATGCCACAAACAACAGAAACAGAAGCATCCCTTTGATCAATCAGTCTATAAACAAAAGTCTGTTGAGGAACAGTGGATTGGGCCTGAAAACGCATATTCCAGGAGATCAAACTGTGTCAAATCACAATTCCAGAAAAATAAGCTTGAGCTCTGATGGAGAATTATCAATTAGGCACTCCTCTTTCTTTTAACCATAAAATCATATTGATCTTCAGCTGAGGCTGGATTACATGTGGTTCCATACCTCTGAATTGAAGTTGAAGTTTTGCTGTGGAATTGCTTTTGAAACTGGTGGTGGAAATGCAGGACTCGATCGATTTCTAGCTGGAATATATTTATTTATTTTTAACCCGTAAGTGTATTTTTGATATAATTTTGTACAGTGGCTGGTAACACATTGGAGTATACAGTATGCAACATTTAAACCCATTATTTCACGTTTTAAACTTTTATTACGTACAGTGCAGGATTCAAGAAAATGTAGGAAAGACTGCTGACAAATACCACCTGTCTCGTTATTCCTGCTGTTTAAAACGAGTTTTGGTTAAAATTTTCATTAAAATTTCATCTGATCTGCGTCTCCAGTATTCACAGTCTCAGCCGGCTTCCCACAGACGTATTTTTACACATGATCACGCCCTAGATTCAAGGGCCAGCACCGCAGCGCCTACTCTCCGGAATGCGGGGTCTGCACTGTGGTTTCATCCGCTGCTCCTCATTAACGCACAGTCCAGGCAGCACACTTTTACTACAGCCTCAAATAGTCCACTGCCTTTGTTTTCCCTCCTCTGTGGGGATACAGAGAAGAAGGGGCAAAGATGATGTTTTTCGAAGGCAAGCGTAGCGGGGGGGCAGGGAATCGATAGTGTTTTCGTCTAACTCGATTTAAATGAGGCTGCATGATGGTAGACGTTCATCGTGCCCTGTTGTTCTTGATGGACTGTGAACTGCACAGCTCCAAAGCCTATATATTTATGTAATACACACGCATCTTCAGTCCATTCATTATTTAAGGCAAATAATCATTGAGTATGCGGCTTTTCCCAGAGTCTGAGTTAAGCACCAGTGTGGAGGGTTGTGTGATGTAACCAGGGCCTCGTGCGAATTCCAATGGGGGCCGAGTCCACCTACCCTCTCCGGGGAGACACCCTTTGCGTCTACCCACAATGCTTGGACACGTAGCTATCTTTCTTCCATCACGGGTTTGCATGCAAATGTAATTGCAGGAGTCATAGCCAGGCTTTGCTGCGTAAACAGCTCACTAACTCCTTTTAAGGCCCCGCCTCCCTTTAAAGTTTTCGGGCAGACCTTTACTAAAACCTGAAGTAGGTGTGCCTTCGAGTTCAAGGGGAACGTCGCTGTTGCGGCTTCACGCAAAAATGCATCGTATTAAATATTCCCCCAGCCATTGTTACTCTCTGACACTCTTCCCCTAAGACTCTCAGTTATTAATGTCTGGGATTTTGGAGGATTCAGCACATATTTTCACCATCATTGAAGGCAAATCTCTCCTATTTACAGAACATGTATAATGAAATAGATATCTTACAGTGTGTGGGTTAATTTCCGTTCAGCTGATACAAAGTGGGGCTTCAGTCTTAAGAGGGATCCCTGGTTCAAATGGGGGAGCTGGGGTCTATGTTGCATTGATTCCGTAATCATTACCCGTCCGGCACTGAGAAGTAATTGATTTTTCTTTTTGTTTTTTTTCTTTCTTTTTGGTTGATGCTTCTTCATGTTTGCCTTTCCCAGTTACATGGCAAACGTACTGCAGCGTGTTCAGAGAGTGAAGGTGGCTGTGTGTCTGCTTCTAATGTGGGATGTACCTGCTGGGTTTGAGAGCTGTTGGGGACTTCTGGGGTGCTGTCGACTTGACTCCATTCTCCCAGCCAGGCCACTCGTCCAGCTCTGCGCTTGTGGTACCAAAACCGTCGCCTTAATGACATTGTTGCTGCTGCTTGAAATTTGAGGGGAAAATGTGTGATGAGGACTTTTATGGGCTTTAATTTGTCCACTTTCCCCTGGGGGGTGCTGATGGATGATGCCCCCCAAGGCCTCAGTCCCCACACCGTTACATCTGTGACCCCACATAATTTGGTGCTAGATATTACCCTCCAACACAGAGGGTGCTGTTTTCTCTTAAACACAATAATAATGGTATTCAACATCCAGTCCAGTTTTTATTTTGTCTCATTTTAAAACTGAAAGGTTTTAAAAATGTGATGTAACTGCATCATAATATTTTGATTAGGATAAGATAGTGATAATACAGTTATGTCCTTTGTGATTACCCTACATTAATATGGTGCTGTAATATGCTTAAATATGAGTCAGTATTGTCTCTGAAAGCTTTATATATATATAAACAAATTATTTAAATTCTTGTAGATAATTCAAGTTCATATGGATTTATACAGAAATAATTAACTAATTTAGCTTGAAGCCAAATGCCGTTTAAATATTTTGCATGCTAAATGAATCTTCATTTGTCTTTGTGGTCAGTTTTGTTTTATGTTGGGGGTTGGTAGGCTTCATCTTCCATTCTGTCTGACGATGATTACATTTCCCCCGAGAACCAACTTTAAACTTTTTTTTTTCCCCCACCAGTCGGTGATCATTAGCAGCCAGCAGCCTTGGCACATGATGAAATAATCCATTCAATGACCCCTCGAAGGTGATCAAGCGCGGTTACGGTCTGGGATGTAAGAAGGAATAGATACAGAGCTGTGTAATTTTACAGCACAGTTACATTTGAAGCCTTTATTAGACATGGCCATTGTGGACACTGATATTGGGTATTGATATGGAAATTAATCAACCCACTTATTCAGTTTAATTTATTTCTGTTCCATTAAATAATAATTGTGTAGTCGATTGCTGCTAATCAGAGTGATGATTGGTCAATTATTCGGTTAAAGGCAAGAACACAGATCCAGATGTTGTAGTTTCGTACAGAAACCTTACCCTGAGCTGCTGTGGTATATCATCTGGCTGGATGGACAGCTACTGGTGTCAGCTTAGCCGCTGATTGAGTGCGAGACTGAAGAAAGAAACCGTCCTTCCATCTGCGAGAACCTCTCCCTGCGGTGGGCCGTTTTGGCGTGAAGTTCAAGCCGCACGCGAGCCAGACAGGGGAGGTGCTGTCCCCCCCCCCCCCTCTCTTCCCATACCAGGTGTGGCACCTGGGACAAGATGAAAGGTGCTTTATCCTGTGTGTCACCTGTTGGCAGCGCTCATTCCTATTCGCAGCCAGACGTTGAGCCAGCCGTGAAATGGAGATTAGGGCTCTGTGGGTACATGGGGGGAAACAGTTTATATATATATATATAAACACACACACACACAAAACGGGGGGGCAGTTTATATATACACAAAAACACATGCACACAGACTTACTGGTTTGTTTTCTTGCTCAGAGATGTATTGCTATATTCTATTTTGAAACCTTCACTATGGCTGTCGAAACAGGCATCTCTAATTCTCCTCATTCTGCTGACCCCAGGGTCGCTGTTGCTTACGTAATCTTCTGCTCGGCTGTGATGGGCGGGGGGTGCGGTGGCATGTACCTCTCAGCCCGGGGAGTAGTTTGGTGAAACCCAAGTCAGCCAGCATATCCTTGTTAGCTCTGTAGTGGAGGCACAAATCCTGTGGTTGTACACAACATGCCAGGCTGATGTTGTCCTGAGCTGGGTCCGTTGTGGTTCTGTCCTGAAAATGTTTGTCTTTTTGTGTTTTCATACAGTATGTGCCTCTTTTAATGTATTTGACATAGACAGCCTACATATGCATATATATTAATACATGTGGTGTGTACGTGCATCTCCAGAGGTTTTACTGTCATTTGTGGGGGGAAATCATTGGAAATCTGTCCCCACAACAGCAGTCGTCCCTGAAACCCAGGCTGTGGGGATGAGCCCACAAAAAATTATTTGTTTCCAGCTTAGCACTTTTTTCAAAACTTCTACCAGTTTCTCTGGGGGTGCTGGTTAAGAATTCTTTGTTGCATTAATGGGAAACACAAACATAGAACTATATGTGTGTGTTTGTGTGTAATATGTAAATGTGTGAAAGCATTTGGCCCCTCTGATCGCAGGGATGGATGGATGTGGTGTGCATGTGTGTACCTATAGTAGAGGGCTGTACTTCCATTTCATTTGTGTTTGGCTAGTAGAGAGAGATATTTCAGTGGTTAGCAGTGGTTTTTCTTTATTGTTTTGGCCCTTCAGCTGCTGAAGTTATCTCCCGATGCTTCAATAATAAAATCAAAGGCATGAGCCATGTAACGGTCTCCTCTTTGTTTTTTCCGACCCTTGGTTGGGATACAGCAGATGTGATTATGAGTTTGTATATTTAAGGGTCACCAGCAGCCATGTTCCAGGACACAAATAGACACGCTCACATCCCATCACCTTCATGGTCATGGACAGTCATGAAAAGGCGGACTGTACTTTCCTAGGGCTTTAATGGGTGTACGTAACGCAGAGATAACATTTAGAAAACAACTGATTTTTGGTCCAACAACCCTGACCAGGCTAAGTGGTTGGAAGATGG
The DNA here is from genome assembly GCA_009936485.2 of Gymnarchus niloticus. Classification (NCBI taxonomy): domain Eukaryota; kingdom Metazoa; phylum Chordata; class Actinopteri; order Osteoglossiformes; family Gymnarchidae; genus Gymnarchus; species Gymnarchus niloticus. Next base: position 261,617 of record JAACJT020000029.1, read on the forward strand.
ATGGATGGATGGATGGATGGATGGATGGATGGATGGATATTATTAATTTTATTGTAGGCTCTATTTTTTCCAGAAATAAACATTTCAAAGATATGGGATTTTCGCACTGTTGTCATTTTAAAGGTCCTGCTTGTTAAGATGTATATTTGATGGTTGAGTAGTATGAGATTCACGTGTGCAGGGCTGACCTCGCCTTTAACTGGCAGTGTCTTTTCTGTCCCTACAGTCACCTTTCCTCCATCGCTTAAGGCTGTTAGATGGCAGCCAGGCTGAGGAGATGGTGGGAGTGACACTGCATGACCCCTGAGGACCCTTGGCCTGAGGGAGAGTCCCCCCCACCCCTTCCCGCCTCCACGGCTCCGAATCAATAGCGGCATGACACGGTACAAATGATCGGAGACCGCACATGAATCATGGCGCGGGGTGGGATGGGGCTAGGGTGGAGTTGAATGGGGAAGCGTGGTGAGTACGTGTGGGCCTCCCGATGAAAGGCAGAGTTTTCATTATTTTCAATTCGACTTAATATGGATCCGTGGGGCTTCTTGGTCAACCGCGGCTATTGTTTACTTAAAGCCCTTATTAGTCTGACTTGCCCTGGTCCTCTGGGGATGGCCACCGCCCCTTCGCTAAACCTACAGTGGCAAAATTGTGTTAATTTACCCAGCTAGAAATATTAACTATATTATAGCCAATAAATGCCAGAGACAATCCACTCGCCAGCCCGTGACTTGGTTTTAATTGATTTGCTCACTTGCTTGCAGCCAGTGTTGATTTGGTTTCCTTTGACATAATGTTTATTAAAGGCACTGGGTGTAGTGGGGGGATGGTATTACGGGGGTCCGGAAAAACAGGACTCTACAGCTGTACTATTTAGTGAGGAGGGGGTCTTCCTTACAGTAATTGCTCCTGTGGTTCGCTTTTCCACTGTACACGGGGGTCACTCTGTCTGGGCGTGCATGGTTATGTATGGTTGTGTTTCTGTGTATGCCTTTTCAAAGCTTTTAATTTCTGCCTGTGAAATGCATATCTACATGTAGGCCAATGCCTGTCTGTGCATGTGTTCAGTCGGAATGCGTCTACACGTGTGTCTCTGAATGAGTGTATATCCGTGTACGTGGTTCAGACTGCATGTATATCCCCGTGTGTTTGTCTCACTATCTACTGCCCAGCACCTGACCTTAAATTGTGTCCTCCTCCTTGATGCCCGCTACTACAACCTGGTGAGTAAAGCTGCCTCTCCCCACTGCCGCACACCAAAGCAGCCAGGACTCCTCCATAACTGGAAATGGCTGGCCCGCTGAGGCCCCTTTTTCACATGTTCCTTCAAGTTTAATTGCTGCAAGGAGACCCCGTGAACATTGTATCCCGTGCCTCTTTTACCAGCTGTCTGAGTCCGAGAGGCATGCAGTACGCCCAGAAGACAATCCCACTAATCATCCTTTTGTGTTTGAGGGCACAATATGCTGGAACAGGCGCACATACACATGCAGGACGCCGGTTCCAGGCACCAGCAGCCTGCCGTGCTAATACACCCTCTGGCTTCGGGGGGCGGAGGCAGAGGATAATCACTTGTTAGAAGCCTGGCATGGATGCTAAAGGCTGCTCTAAGTCCCATTCACACAGCCATTTTTGTTTTTTTTCTTCAGGCCCCTCCTGAAGCTGTAGTGGGAATGGGACACCCCAATCGTCTGCCTGGCCCCCCAAGCCCTCCCCATGTTCTTCTGCAGTACGAGCTGAGCTTCTCCACAGAGGGGCGTGGCCAGGCCCGGACGGGATCTCTCACCCTCCACAAATCAAAAGACATAATCAAATGTCATGGCCGCCCTGGGAGTGGGAAACAGAGTAACAGACGGGGATGTTTTATACAGGTATTTTTTAACCTGACACCAGCTAACAGCGTTTATGAGATGAGCTGTTAGTGGGAGCGGACAGAGCCGTTCTGCACAGCTGTAGCCACACTGATGTGCAGATATGTCGATTATGAACGGTTTTCTGAATTGAATGTTTAATCCATGATCCCAGATGTTACCGTGTATCATCTTTATCAGATATAGACACCTTTGGACCGCTGTGTATTTAGTGAGTGGCCCATGTCGTGTTGGCTTTCAGACAAAGACAGGACATTGAGATGGAGACAGATCCATATACCTGGCAGCTGGCATGGGATGGGCGGCATACTACATCGGTACCCAGAACGAAATGCGAATCAGGCAGCGCAGCTTTGCTAAACCAACAGACGATGGCTTCGGTCAAGCGTCATTAGCCTGCATTAACACTCAGCGTGACATGAGTGGCAGGTGACGGCCGGCTAAGAAAATGGACCCGTCACCAAAAGGCCCAATCCAAGTACGGCACCTGCTGTTGTACCCTTGAGATTGGTACTCGACTCGAATTACTTCAGTAAATATCCTGCCATACCACTCCCGGCTGGGTTTAATACCAAGTAGGGAGGAAACGCGTTGCCGGTAAATAAATAACACCGATAATGTCGCATCATGAAGAAGGAGGCGGACGTGGTGGTGATTCCTGTTTAAGACATCGGGTCCGAAAACAAATCCTACTCCTAATGATGCTGAAAGATGGACGGTAGCTTGACATTATATTTACAGATCTGTCTGCTTAATACAGCCAACGAGAACAAATGCATGGGGGAACGTGGTTGCGGGGCACATCTCTTGCCATTAGATGTGCTCTTTCAGCTGTCAACAGAAGGCACATTTGCCTGCCAAGTTGCCTCTGACTGCGCAGTGCCTGCAGCCAGCCCTGGAGCTCCTCTTTGACTAAAAGTGTTGATTTCACTTCTCTTGGCCTCATTCGCATGTGGTGCTAAAACCCTGCTCGCAGGCTGCCTCTTGTGCCACGTGAATTGCGTGTGCGCGCACGCGTGTGTGTGTGTGTGTGTGCGTGCGCGTGTGCATACGGGGGCCTCCGGCAGCTCATGGTCTCTGCCGGTGACGGGGAGGAGGCACCGTGGAGAGCTCAGTGATTGTAGAGCCTTTTCAACACAGGAGTGACTAGAGGGGAGTGATGTGGGTGGGGGAGTGTAGAGACGCTGCGATAATCACCGTGCGCCACATTCGTCCCCCTCCCTCTCGCCCTTGCTCTGAAAGAAAGGCCGCGTGCTCATTGTGTTGACGGGCGTGCTTATTACGAGGAGTTTATGTCCCACCCCTCCCTCGCCCGACATGAGGTCAGCTCGCTCGACTGGAATTTCAAGAGACCCCCTTTGAACGTAATGACTCTTGACTGACGTGTTACATGCTTCAGAGTAGCCATCAGCTGAGCACTCATTCGTTAAATCACTGAGCGTTCCCCCACCCTGACCATGGTTTAGCAGCCCGGGGACACTAGTGCGGTCACTGCAGCCAGCCTGGGGGGGGTTGTATTACAGAGGGGCTTTTTATCTTTTTACTGGGTGGGGGCCTTCACTGTGGGAACAGCTATGTACCCCCCCCCACACTCCAAGCAGACTGCTTTTTGCAGCTCATAGATGTGATGACTGAAAGAGGTCAGCAACCGAGGTCAACCTCGTGTCTAACAGAGCGAGCAGCACCGTGTCTCGGCAGCATCTACGAGATGTCACGACACCTCCCCCAAAACACGCACCTTCGCCACCCATCTCCACTGGCTTGTGAGCACTGTGCAGGTAAAGGGACGTCTCCACTGACTGCGAGCAACTGACGTCTTCCGATACGGTACGGATCCACTTGCGCTGCTCATCGGGAAAGGCCACCAGGCTTCTCCTGAAAGTGTGAGATGACTGTCTTCACTTTAGTTGTATGAGGCACCCTGGGGATGGTCCTGAAGTCACTTCCCAGCAAAGGCCTTTAGCTGCAAAATATCTAGTCCAGGGTGGCCAGATAAATGGCTGACTCTGTGCTCTGACCCCATGCTTCCATCTCACTTTTTTGTGTGTGTCTCTCTCATAGAGAGCATGATGGGATATGTGAAGACTAAAGAATTCCTATGTACCTGTACTTGTACAATTGGCCTATAAAGTATAATTTCATTTAATTTCCACTTGTATGAATGAGTAAGTAGATCTTGTTAAAAATACTTTCTCCATGTATGACTGTAATCTAGCTCCCCTGTTTCCCAGACCCGTCCACTAAAGATATACAGGGGCTGATTGCAGTTTAAAGACATTGTCATAGCCTAGCAGACCAGATGAGGCTGGGTCTGCGAGTCATTCTTGTGGGCTTTTTGTATTTTCCTTCTTTTCCCCCCTTTCTTAGTTGTGGGCCGCATTGTGGCAAAGGTTCAGCTGCGTGGACTGACCCATCCATTACAGGCCGCAAGGTGGAGATTAATCATATTATCAGGCGCGCTTTTCTCCAAAGACCTGCAGCTCACAGCGCGGTGAGGAAATCCATCAAACTCACTAGCGTGAAACCTGGTTTAAGATCAGGCCCAACACCTGGCTGTTCCAGTAGAGGGAACTTCAGGAAATCTCAGCGCTCTGGCTTTGGTTTTGGCCTTCCGGCATCCACAGCACAGTGGACCGGGGAGCAGCCCGTTTTGGTGGTGTATTTCAGAAGTGAACGGGGTTTGAGTGAAGCGTCGCACAAGTGCACTGACCTTGTGCAAGTTACGGTACCATGATTAGGGTGTAGGACACCCAATGCAGGGTCATTCGGACACGGGAAAGCCAGGAAGAGGCTTTTGGGTGAGGCGGCTGACTGCCAGGTGAGAGCATGTGTCCATGAGCTGCTCAGTGGTCAAAAAAATTGGACCTGAAGCTGGCGCAGTCATCTGCCTTAGTCTGAGTGTGAGATTAATGCAAGTGCTCATGTGTTTTGAGCTGTAGTGCATCTAAAACAAGTGGAATGATGATTAATTAATGCCTCTGCGTCAAACACATCGATATTCTGTTTCGGCACGAGTCCCCTCTTTTTTTTGCAGTTTTAACTTATTCCCATGATCCCTTGCTCGTGCCCATTTGATGGCATACAAAGGACAACCTCTCTGACCTCAGCCACGTTTGATAGCCTTGTTTGTTCCGCGGTTCGATCGAAGAGCGTGACGTTAGCAGGCCAGGTGCACCCAACCCTGGACAGCTCATTCAGAGGTGGAGGTGGGCCTTGCGCTGCCATTTGCTTGGTGGAGGTTTTAACCGCTGAAACCAGAGATCAACACAAGCTCAGGTCTTTGTATGTTTGGTCCATCATAGAGAACGAAGATGACTCGCAGCGTCGTTTAGGCCAGGTGTCAGATGTTCCCATGGCAGAGCCACCCTGTCGCCATTACGGTTGCATCCATGGTGTTTGTAGGGCGGCCAGTGTCTTCAGGAAATCCGTGTCTAACGGAGACCTTATACTCCTGCGCATAATTCACCTTGATATAGCTTAGTACCGACAGCAAATGAAATAACACAGTGATTTTTAAGTGGCTTGTGCCAAGTTGCTTAGCAACCGTAACGATCTGACCTTTTAAAAGCCCTTTAAAAAACTGGGCATACGGCTGACGTAAGGATGGCACACATTTGTAATGCCGTCTGTAGGTCACTTGAACCCTCGTACCCTAGACTCCCATTTTAAAGGTATCGGGTTATCACCCTTCTACCCTCGAAGACAGCAGAGAAGCTCGAACCTCCCCCCTGCTGTGTGGAACGTGTCTCCCTCATCGTCAGGTTGTCACTTTTGGGAGCTGCTATTGGTATTCAGCAGCGGAGATATTTCAGGCTTTAAACATCTTAACCGCCATTTGGGCTGCCTCTAGAGGGCAGGTGTGCTGGGCTTTTTAAAAAAGGAGACGGAGCGATCGCACAGTTGACTTGAAGCTGCATTTGCACGGCGAATAAGGATCTGATGGATCGGACCGTGCAGGGCTGTTGTTCTCTTCTGTGTTTCCTTTCTTGCTGCTGCTTCTTCAAATGTTTGGGTAAACTTCCAAATTACACGCGCCGCGTCCCCGCGTGCCGCCGTGTCTGAGTAAGCACGGGAACGGGGACCTGCTCCCAATGGCGATTCCGTCCAAGGGACTGCTTGTTATTTGGTATTCAGGTTTCAGGCCACCCTGGAGAGCCCCAGGCACATGCTGCAGGTCTGGACCACTGTCTCAGCTCAGAGAGGAGCAGATCCATCATTTAAGAAGACGTCACTGTCTAATGGTCCAATAATGTGCCCTCTTTTGTGTGAGAATTGTGCCTTGATGCTATAACACACATTTATTCCTATAAAATGTCGAGGGCTCTGAACCGTGTGGGAATTCAGCCTATTTATACAGAGCAGTACAAAATGTGAATTTTATTAGCATTCCAGACAGATTAATTAGAGACAATTTGTATGTTTTCACATCTATGTTTGAAGTTTTAAATTTCAACTGACAGAGTTATAAATATATCCAAAGGGAAGGCAGAATGTGTGGAAACACTTGGGGAACGTTAGCAAGTTCCCATTAGCATCTGTCTCTGCGGTTGGTGGACTGATTAGCTGGGAGTTTTGCCGCCGATATGCTAATCCGTGGATCTGCTACCGTTTGAAGGGCTCCTAGCAGGAGCCGCTCATCACTGGGGCTTCTGAAATGTCATTTCATCCAGAGAACGCTTTTTCGAGTCCAGGGTGGGACGCTTTCTCATTTTGGAGCCATTAAGTGTCAGAGCTGGCCCCTGAAGGCCGAGGTCTTGGAGCGATGAAGTCAACCGAAGAGTGTCACTTGGCAGTTCATACCGAGCTCCGGCCGTTTGGAGCTTTGCGGTCATCAGGCCGGCCCAGTCCTCTGTCAGCGCAACACTTGTTTTGTGTCTTTCGTCAAGGCACTTGCTTTGTTTAGCTTCAGACAGATGAGTGGTGCCCGAAGAGCTGAATGCCGCCGATCAGCTGACAACGCTGCAGGATCTGCTGCTATCCACAGGAGGCGTGTGAATGTCAGCCGGTGTGATTTTGTTCCATTTAAGCCCCTCACAAGACGGTCCCACTGCCTGGCACCGTGGCTGTATATTTCCATTCATAATTGATGCCCCGGGTCCAGACAGGCAGCTCAGTACATGTGTAAAACGGATCCACCCAGAGTGTCAGATCCACGGCCCTGTTTGGACGGCGAGTCGCCTCATGGCTCTGACTGCTGCACGCCCCACGTGTGGTCTGATGTGGTTTTAACTATGTGAGCCACTCCTATTGCGGTGGCCAGGTCCGGGAGGGCACTGAGGTTTCTGGCTGTGTGATGCAGCGTGTCCAGGCGCAGTATTTAATGCAGAGGCAGGCGCCTACCCCAGAAACTTGTGTCCGAAGCCTGGTTTGCCACCACGCTGTCTGCTTGCCATTGCAGATGGTAAAACATAATGGCATGATATTGGGTGCTGTTGTAATTCTGAATCCAGTGGTGACGCTGACTTTTTGATGGGCTGTAATGTTTCTTCAACAAGCTGGTTTATGGGGATGAAAGAAGGACAAAGCTTCTCTAAGTGCAGTTCACTGAGGGCACTTTCTATCCTTGGTTCCCATAGCAACACTTGACATCTCAACTTTGGGGAGTTTTTTCTCCTCCTCCTCCTCCTTTTCCTCCACTTCAGCTTCCAGCTTGAAGATGGTCCTGATGTCTGCATGTGATGATTTGGTGCAGCTTCAGCTCAGCTTCCACAGTGATGCTGACTGGGTACGTGTTTCGGGTATCAAAGAGCTACACGATCACGCTCAGAAATGCGCTTTAGGGTGACTTGCATAATTAATCCTTATTCCCTTTCGATTCATACACACAGCAGAGACGGTCCAATTTTAATGGCAACGAACATGCAGTTTTACCGCAGACTCACACGTTACATGTCTGCTGTAGTTTGCCATGTTCTTTTTAGGCAGAAGCAGATGAAGATCACCAAACCAGTCAGCTTGGTCTTTCGACCTGCTACAATGCCCTGAAGTACCATATCGGCAGTTTAAAACGCCAAACCACAAACTTGGCATCTTCATGGGTTTCCTGGTTGGGTTTCAGTACTGTGTAGCCAAGGAGGCCATGGACCAGCAGCCTGGCTGAGCTGCTAATCTTAGCATCTAGGTACTCGCCTGTGCCTGGATCTTTGGAAGCTCAGAGGGATCCTTCACTTTTTCCATAGGTGAAAGGGTGAACGAAACTGAGCACTCGTTCAGACATTTATCCATATGTTTATATGGGATCTGCATTTGCAAGTACACAGAAGGATTCGTGTCTTTAACTGCATAATTTATGGGATAGAATAAAATTGTTTTTTTTCCAGCGTTGTGATGACCAGTGTGGGAAATCACTTGGGTCTGCATGCTTACTATTACCTTCAGATGATTTGTAATTCTATAGATGTGTCTCTATTATATGCACACACCTTGTTGGTGCGTGCATCCACACAGGTGGTTGAATATGGAGTACAAAGGCAAGCAGGGAAGAGGAGTAAGACTAGGCAGAGCGCTTTAATATTTGCTGTCCAAGTCGAAAAAGCAGCCAAACACAGGCATGACTCAGACGTTCTCTTCACAGGCACACCCATGCAAACAGCCAGAGGCAGAGAAGTGTTTCCTTGACCTCTTTCCTGTCAATGAATCCACTCATGGATGAATAGATCTCTTCATGAAGTTCTGAATGCTCAGGTGTCAGAAGCTCCAGGCCACGCCCTTGGCCATCGACTCTCTCGGCCCTCTGACCTTTTCCTCCCCGAGGTGAGGGGCCCACCAAGCCCCTCAAGTGACGCGAACGAGTGGTCAGACGGTCACCTGTCTCTCCCACTCCACTGGAGTCAAATCCAAGTTACCGTGGAGCCTGTGGTCAGATGGGTTCTCACAGCGAGGGTACCTCCGGTACATCTGCAAAGCCAGGTCTTTGTCCACAGGTGAGAAAGAGCACTGAGAGCTCCTACTGAGAGCCCCTGAAGGGCTCCGTTCTCCAGAGCAACGCCTGTCAAGCCACACGAGTGAGGAGAGCAGCACTGATGCCAGTGACACGGACTTGTCTTGGCACGGCTCTTTCCAGCTCACCAGCGCCTCACCTAGGCTGCACATTTTTGTTGCATAAGGGGAAATCAGTTTCTGTTCCCTTCATCTGAGGGGAAGCCACCATAGCAGGTCTGCTGTAACGTGGGTGTGGAGGAATCCAAGGTTTTCCTCCAGGTTTCGTCTCCCAAAAAAGCCGATCTGAAGTTCTAACCTGTGGAGCTGCTGTTTTAGACACAGCAGGGTTTCTGTCTTGCTGGCCGTATGGCTGTAAGACGGCATGTGTGCAGCCCGTTAGCCTGCGTGTGAGCTGTAAGGTGGCATTTCCATAGCATGCCAGCACACGTGAGCTGCGACGTGGCATGTCTGTAGCATGGGAGCACATGTATGGCCTGCAAGATGATGCGCTTGTGGTGTGTGAACATGTAACATAAAATGCCATACCTGACAGCAAGTGAACTTTTGTGCAAGTTATGAGATTTTTGTGGGATAGCTGGTGCTTTGCCTTTTGGTCCTCAGCAGGCTTGGGTGCTAGGTTTAAACAGTCTCTAGATGCCTTTACATTTAATTTATTTAGCAGGCACTTTGGGCCAAAGCGACGTACCGCAAAGCAACTACCTCGTTAATCGATGGAGGTGAAAAATTCCACCGGCACACAACCAGTCTCTTACTGCGAGGATGATGAGGTTGGGCTTTGTCAAGCTACCTGCTGTGTAGCACCGATACCTCACAGCGCCCCCTCTGGGTAGTGGTAATTACAAGGAACCTGCACAAAATGTGCAGGCAGAAGCATCTATACTCCTCACAGGCAGAAAGTTGTGTGTGCTCTCATCGATCCGGCATTGGGTACTTTAACTCGACGGCTTTTGTGTGCTGTGAAGTGCTCTCAGATCAGCTAGTGTGCCAACGGAGGAGGACTTGTACGATATGTCTGATGAATCTCAAGGTGAACATAATCCAGATTAATTTATCACATTCCCAGGACTGACCTTTGTGAAATGTAATTGCTCTGTCCAGGGTAGGCAGTTGGTTAGTAGCCATTATGACTGGTCAGCTAAAAACACAATGTGAAGATAATCCAAGAATTCAATGCAGTGGTGAGGCACAGAGGAGAGAGTGATGAAACATAGTGATGTATTTGACAGGTCTTCTTAAAATGAAGATGCACTCCTCCCATGAAACAATGGGGGTGGGTCACTGTTAAACAGAGGTTTGCAGTATATTTCGTACAATACTCGGTTACTGTTTCTGAACTCAATATTTTGTTAATCTTCTTAGCCAAATTATCTATCCATTCAGTTTTAATTGCAGAATCTGTGGTACCTGAAAACAAATTGCATTAGCATTACTTTTCTGCTTAGACTTACGAATTCTCAGCGAGGAAGTGTCACCACTTGTCCTGAAGTCTAATCGGTGTGGACGACCAAACCCCAGCCATACAGAATCTGAAGTACAATGTCGCCATCTAGTGGAATCTTTGGCCTGGCAGGCCTTCACATAGATGCGCTATGCATTGAGAGCAAGGTGCAGCCCATATTTCAACAGGGACTTTGCTTAAAGTAAAAGTAGATTCCTGTTATATGAATCACGCACACAACAGAGAAGTTACAGGTTAAAATGGCTGACATTGTTGTTTATGCAGCCTTATTACCAGGTAGGTTTATTATATCAGGTGCTATAGGAAGCAAGCATTTGTGAGGGAGTATTTTTAGAAAGTTGACGCCATCTACTGGGAGTGACAAGGTCCACTTACACACAGCAAAACATCTCTGTGTATTCAAGCACCACACTTTAAGCTTGACTCATTCTCCCTTATACATGAACGTGTACTTAAACCAGGGACTTTGTAAGGTGGCTGTTTTCAGATGGCACAAATCCCTTTAGCATCATGCACCAATGTGGCTGTCTGACACCTAGTTGGTTGGGAGCATGTGACCTAGATGTAAACGAAGTGTCACTACACTGACGCGTGCCATCAGATGGCAAATGAGGGGACCTTTTTCACTGAGAAAAATTGGCTGGGGCGTGTCATAGAGCAGACCTGACCCACCTGTTCACCCCAACACACGTCAGGGCTTCTGGCAAACACCTGTCAATCAAATATGGACGAGCCGCAAAATCACATCAGTCTTTTCGCAGTCAGCATGACTGTCCAGACGGTGAAAGCAGAGCACAGGAAAAGGGGGAGTCCACTTGATGAAACCGAGATGAAATGTGTTGGGATGAATGGGGGAGGTGCACTGTTTAGGAATTAACAGATGGCAGGCGCTGAGAAAACACACCTTTCATATTTTAATAGTTGTCTTTCACCATGCATACAGAAAACAACCTGTGTAATAAGGAGGGGTGCTAATGCAACATGACAAAAGTGCTACTTTGATACACGTTATCATTACCCTCGTTATGTGCTAACTGCAGCTGATGAGATGGAATTGGGAAATAGGTGCAGGAAGGCTGTCAGCTTTTAAGTGCAGGAAGGATGCTGCGTTGAAGTGAAATGGCAGTGCCAGCCAGCTGTCTGCTTCCTCCCTTTGTAGGTTTTTTTTTCCTTCCCCTGTGTCGGTGTCTCGTTCATGGTAACATTCTCCATTCTCAGCGACCTTCCTTAGGTGCTTCTCCCCTGGGTCCTGCCGAGTTGGATTACACTGGAAAAATGCCTGCTGAGACGTCACAGTGGTTTGGAGATTTCTCCACCCTTGAGCCTTTGTTGAGCAGTTCCTTTTTGAAGTGACATTACTGGGCTGTGTTAAGAGTTGGGAGATCATTACCCTGGTGTGTTGTGTGTGATTTGTGACAAAATCTGTGCTTCTGATCCAAACCTTGTGGGTTGAAACTTTGCACGGCATGGTCACTGGTCATTACTGTGTTTTTCCTGAGGGTAGCTGACAGTGTTAAGAAAGTAGTGAGTAGCACACTCAGCGTGTAGTTGTAGTATAAATGTCTAGCAACATCTGTATCTCACCCATGGTATACCTCACAAAATCACTAAATCTGTTTGCATGGAGCCCACGGTATCACTAAAGTTTTTATGATGATCACAGTATAATGAACCCTGTCTTCACAAAACTAACAGTATAACAAACCCTGTTTGCACAAAGATTATGATATCACCGGCTGTTTAAGTCTCATTGGCCCTGTTTATATGAAGACCATGGTCTCATTGACTCTGTTTATATGAAGATCATGGTCTCATTGGCCCTGTTTATGTGAAGACCATGGTCTCATTGACTCTATTTATATGAAGACCATGGTCTCATTGGCCCTGTTTATATGAAGACCATGGTCTCATTGACCCTGTTTATATGAAGACCATGGTCTCATTGACCCTGTTTATATGAAGACCATGGTCTCATTGGCCCTGTTTATATGAAGACCATGGTCTCATTGGCCCTGTTTATATGAAGATCATGGTCTCATTGACCCTGTGTATATGAAGATCATGGTCTCATTGACCCTGTGTATATGAAGATCATGGTCTCATTGGCCCTGTTTATATGAAGATCATGGTCTCATTGACCCTGTTTTTGTGAAGATCATGGTCTCATTGGCCCTCTTTATATGAAGATCATGGTCTCATTGGTCCTGTTTTTGTGAGGATCATGGTATCTTTCGCCTCATTTCCATGAAGACCACAGTATCACTAACCTCATTTGTTTGAGACTCATAGTATGACTTGTCTTGTTTCCTTGAAGATCACAGCATCACTAACCTTGATTCCACTAATCTCACTAATCACTAATCTCATGCATGTGAAGATCATCATATCACTATCCTCATTTGCATGAAGATCACGTTCTCCGTAACCCAGTTAGCATGAAGATTGTGGTGTCTCTGAAAGACTCTATCTCTGGACACGTGCCTGGTTTTCTTCAAGAGAAAGTCTTCTGAGACAGAGGCCTGCAGAGCTTGATTAAATGTTTGAAACTGTCCCTCAATTTAAAATGGCCACAGAGGAGCAAAAAGAAATAAAAACTGTCTTACCAGCAGCTGTTTCTGTCCCTTTAGAAAAGCAGCATCGATTTTTCTGTTGAATCTGTCATTTAATCTGCTATATTGTGATGTAACTCAGTTATCTGTGCTCTGTCAGTGGAATATATTTGGTATCTTCTGTACCGGATTAATACCGAATTCACTGATGAATGACTAGGAGCATGTTTCTGTTACCAAATGTTTTTAGCTATAAAAGCAGCTGTAACTGAAATCTTTATGATATATTTAGCCTGTCTTGGTTCTGTTATCGTGAGTAATCTTGTGGTTTTGTGACTACCCCCTATTCCAGAATGACCATCTGCCGCGAAACTCGGAAGTTGTCTGTTTTTTGCATCGGCTGGGCCGGATTTCGAACCGCGTTTGCGGCCCGTGCTCACTGACGTTTATTTATATCCCAGAAGGCTTTTTCAAGCCACTGTCGCATCGTCCCCCTGTCACTGCCGACAAGTTCCCTCGCTTCTCATTCCAGGGCGCCAGCGTATTGGAAAAAGGGGGACTTGGAGAATCAGCAGTACGTAGTCGGCATTGTTGTGGCAACTCGGAGACAATATCACTTGGATGGCATCACGGGCCCTTTTCGGGCGGAACACTCAGCTTCTCTCTTGACCTACATAGCCATTTCCTTTTGAGGATGTGTTCAGGATACGAACCTTTTGCACTGTTTTGTATTATAGTAGTTTATTGTTGCATGAGTTTATTCTCTATGTAAAAAACAAAGTTAATGTATAAAATGCAAGTTTCCAAAGCTTCCAGAATCGAAGTTTCCTTAAAAATCATTAACCTGAGTTAGTCCTCGAGACCCTCATTGGTTATGTAATGTGATACTGCCTTTGTCATCTCTTTGCCGTTGTTAGTTAGAACGGTGATTGTGCAGTCATATTGCCGTTTATTGCTGGAGACCATTTGAGTTTAATGCTGTCACGCGCCTGCTGTCCGCCGAGGGGAGCTGCCCTCACGAAAGTGTCGTCCGACTGCTGCCACCTTGAGCGTACGTCTTTTCAGGATGACTCATTCAGTTCGGCGTGTTCAGCACAGGAAGACGGCACTGTCTAAATCTCAGCTTTTGCTGAGCGTCGCTCCTCGGGACCTTGTGTTTCTTCAACGGGACACAAAAATAAAAATATGCCATCCGGATGCGCTCCCCTTAGCCTTTGCAGACTCTTGTATTAAAAAATAGACGATGTACGTAGTTTTTAATATTGCTGGTCTGGTAAACCTAGTTTTTTTTTGTGGGAAACAAAGGGTCTGTGTGATGAATAAAAGAAAATATGTATAAAGCAGTATTACAGCAATATTCCTTTTTGTAGAGGTTATTATTTTATCTCCTTTGAGTTTTACGGTACCTTCTTCAATTTCTCCCAAGGCCAAAAGACTGCTTTTACATATATTACCTTTTGATTAATGGAGTTATATTCATTATTCTGCCCTTCTGCTAATTAAAAAACCCAAAGCTAACGAAATAGAGCAACACTGAGACTTGCCCAGTAGCCATTGTCTCACACCAGGTTTACTCTGTTCCACATTGAATACCTACCTATGTACCTTCCAATCACAGTTGTGCCTTTGGCATGAGTTCAGATACCCACACTGTGGTGCCATTTCTCCTGTGCTTTTTTTTCCCACCTAATGAGCACCTCACAGCACGTTGTTGATGGCTTACTGCATTTCCTGTTGAATTACTTCAATGCTCCGTGCGTAGTACTTCTGGTATGGAGTGGTCTAGTTCTCTGTTTCTGTAGAGACAGTGTCCTCTGAGCATTGCATCAGCCTGGTCCCAATGATCTTCTCCTGTCATTACCTATTAGTACACTGTGCGGGGACAGCAGTCAGTCCTCTGCCCACAGTCAAGTCGCATGGGAAGGGAGTCTTGGATGGTTCTTGAGGCTTGGAGGTCAGTTTTCGGCCAATACTGCTTTATCACACCCACGGCTAACTATTAGGATGTTTTTTCCATGCCAAAAGCTTTGCTGTAGCCATGGTGTGCTGCCTTACCATCCGCCTCATACCTCCAGAATGGCCACGCCCAGTTTGTTGGCCCAAGGTACATGCACCTCGCTGTATAACATATAGTGGAGATTACGAGTGGGGACAGGGGGGAGTTTAGCATGGAGGTTACCAAGGTTATGGTGGTCCACAGTGTCCTGGGCTTAGACTGCATCCCGCCATTCCCAATGTCGAGTTTCCTAATGCCCTAGATGGCCACGTTTCTCGCTCTGCAGGATTCACTGGAGAATTGCTGCCCCAGCCCCTACCCCACCCCGGCCAAGGTCAACCCCATGCGGCCCGTGTTTGTCACTCATGCTAATCCCTCATCTTCAGTACCAGGGTGAGGAGTAGCGGCAGCAGAATCCTCAAGGCACCCGCTCCTCCACAGGCTGAGCCCTGGCAATTTGCCGTGGCAGCGACAGAACGTGCTGCGTGGAGCCGAGGGAATCAGCCTCGCTCTTCTCCTGCTCTCTGCCTCATCTGGCTTCAGCCAAGCCTGCCGCACTTGTTTGCTTTTACTGCTCTTGTCCGGCACCTTGAAATCAGTTAATTCACCGCGTGTGTGTGTGTGTGTGTGTGTGTGTGTGTGTGTGTGTGTGTGTGTGTGTGCGTGTGTGTGCGTGTGCATGCGTGGGTGTGAATGTGTGCATGCCTGCCTGACCCATCTGATTTTCCATTTATGTGAGGTAAGATTGACCGTGCCACGTGCATGGCAGACAGGATAGACTCCTTTGAGCCAATCGTGTGTGTAAATGCTGCTCGTACGACTTTTCTTTTAATTTAGACTTTACCATAGCTGTTTCTATCCCAGAGAAACAGACAGTTAGACGTTGCTGGAGATGCATTGAGTTTTAAAGATACGCTTTCTCATTGGTGCTCATTACAGTTAAGGCTTCACTCGGCTCCTTCTCCCACCTCCTTCCAAATATCGGCGTCATGCTACTGGCAGCTCCGGTAATGAGCCCCTGCCAGCAGCCTTTGGTCCTGGGCCTTGGTGGCCCTCAGGAACCCGAATTCAGGCTGAAGATGATGAGGGCGTGATTGTGTGGCACTCAGGGTAGCAGCCTCACGTTGGTGGGACACGGCAGACGTGTGGTGGGGGGGGTGGTGGGTGCCGACCACAGCCATCGAATGGCTCCCGATCCTTGGGCTGCGTCTTTGCCTTTCTGGACAGCTGATTGATTCTGACAGTCTATATTGGGTGTTTCATATGAAAGAGAATTTTATGATTAAATGTTAATGAGCTAGAATTTCTCTCTGTGCTTTTATTACAGGCCGCCAGTTTTGAACATTTTTCAAAGTAACACACCCAAATCCACTGTTTGCAATGAATTAATAATACAGGCTTGTCACTGAAGTATCATGCATTCTTTAATCAGCGTGGTTGAAACAGAAGCTTTTTGAAAGGTATTTTTTATGATCAGAACAATTAGAACTTAGGGGATATCAAAAAGAGATTTGTGCATTTGTTTCTGACCCCCTGCTCCTATTCCCTTTAGCTGCTTATTTATGATACAATTAAAGTGTAATCTAAGAAGCAGGGCTGGAATTTGGGGTGGCCGGCGAAGTATAGCCATAGGCTTTATGAACTACAAAAGAACTGCATCATGCCTTTGTTCTAAGCTCTAGAAGCACTAACCTACTAAAATAAACATTGGTGAGCCAGTCTCTTTTTATTCTATTATTATTTCTTTAGCAAGATCGGAGCACCCCTCGCCAGTGAGGCTGCCTCGTGTCCTGGTCGGTCATGCCCGCATCATATTTACTTCACGCGTGTCTATTACTTTGCGTGACTTGCGTAAGGTGTGTCCACGAGTTCCACTGTGTCTCGCAAGCTTCGAGTAGAAGAGGTGCTGGTGGCAAACTCATTCACCTGGCCTCACCTCCATAGGGCTATGTACCGTTTTCTTTGTTCCTGTTGTCGGGAGAATCATCTCCATTTGTGAGACATACTTACTAGGTCAGAGGTAAAGAGCAAGCAAAGCTGTTTGTTCTGATAGATGGCCTATGAAGAGCAAAGTATCTGAAATATCCATCCATCTTTCAGCCACCTATCCAGTAGGGTTTCCAGGGTGCAGGAGCCTATAGCACAGGGCAAGTAGGGATACACCCATACTCCTTGGACAAGATGCCAGTCTGTCACAGGGCACACACATGCATGCTCAATGGGCAATTCTGGAGACTCAACTCACCAAACCATATGCATTTGTGGGAGGAAGCAGGATTCAAACCCCTAACCCTGGAGGTAATAGTGCACCCAACAGAGGGACTGGTCCACAGCATCTGAAGTATAAGGTTTTATTTGGAACAGGTTAAGACCTGCGAAATGAGATGACAGCTTTTAACTGCTGCTCAACAAGTCGGACTTCTGTGGGTCAATGGTCTGGAGCTTTACCAGACATGCTGCTTGGAAAGTCGGCTCCTTGGGTGAAAAAGGATGGAGGGACTCTACCCAAACTCTTCTTCCCAGTCGAATCTTTATAATTAGTTTTTATCAAATAGGGTTTTTTCTTCAAAAAATCGCCGGAGGGAAATTAAGTGGTCAAGAGGTGAGGTACCTGAAAATGAATAAATTAACAGAAACTGTAACCTGGAGCTGTAATACATTCACACACCTGTTATTATTCTGACAGAAATGTGTGCTCTTTTTAATAGACTGTGACTGGACTCCTTTGGTCTAAAAAAGGTCTCTGTATTTTTTAAATATATATGTAATGATTAATCTCAGTGTTACCATTCTAAATATTTCACACATCTCATGGATATCGCACTGCCCATATATCCTTCTGAAGCACATTAATTAGGTGGTTTTATGATAAATATAATAATATCATTAAATCAAATAAGTAATGGTTTCTTGACCCCCTTTGTTCTGTACCTTCAAGGAAACTTTCGGGGGAAAATGGATCCGTCCGCCACGTACTCCATAGCGTTATTTACTGGGATTTTGGAAGCCGTCTGCAATCATATGAACAGGATACCCCACAGCTGCCCCCCCGAGGAATGTTCCTACAGCAGGAGCACCGGAGACAGGTGGTGGCTTTGAGTTGGATCTCTGTGCTGGATCCTGCTGTTGGCTTAAAGCCCCGCATGTGCCTTTGTCTTCAGGTTAAGGGAGAGACTAGATATGGGGAGGTTAAATAATTTAAGCTCCCACAACACACTTCAGATTTTCAGGCATGACTTATAATTTAATTAGAAACTTCTGGTGCGTTGCTGGCTGTTTAAATATTAAAATTTTCCGCTGATCACTTTCGATTAGCCATCCCTGTGAAATTCCTTAAGATGTCACCAGGCCCTTCCCCGTTCAGCGTTCCCGCGCTGTAAATCGCTGTCTGACACCAGCATACTCTGGTCGTTGCCCTCATCCTTTAGAATGGACAGCAGGGCCGAATTTCACCGAGGCGTAGTGGGGATGTTTCGGCAATGGCAGGAGAAGGAGCGCCGCTGAGCATCCGCTAAAACCCACGGAAACTTCATTGCCGTGACCTGTCGGCAAGCTTTGGTCAGTGCCTGCTTTAGGCAGCCCTGGTCACTTGCCACTCCACCATCCCTCTGCCGCCCCCAGGTAATGAGAAGCAAAAGGCAGCCCAGGAGCCCACACCACCTGTGACTCCGCCTCTGGCCCCAGTGTGCATAGTAAATGGCCAATTCTCACCCACTCCTTGGCCCTCTGAGTTTGCAGCCTTTTGCCTTTCGTAGCACTCTAATAATCTTGGTTTGTCTTTCTGACTCCCCCCTCTGCTTTTGCAGAGCATCTGTCAGCCTTCACACTACCTTACAGCACATGTAAGCCATTTAGGGTCAGTCCTGAAGGTGTTTAGGTTTTCTAGTTAGGGGAATAATTGTAATGTTTTGTCTTTTCTTTTGCATTATTTACCTCTTTGTTACCATAACCTCTCTTTTCCCCATTTTGTCTTTTTTGGTGTTAGGAGATAATGTGGTTTATTGTTTCATTTTCTTTAGCCGCATTTGTGTATAATCTGGCTAATGTCTCTGCCGTGTTTGGATCTCTGAATAATCTGGTTCATTCCCAAGAGGCAGGTTGCTCAATTCTGCCTGCCTGGTCTCCAGACGTCTCCAGTTAATCACCAGTGGCAAAGATGTACTAGGGAACCCTCGCTATCTGTGTCGGGGCTAATTATATGCCCGCATCTGCTTTAATCTTGCCCAGCCATCTATTTGCTGTCTCGCGCATTAGGGGCAGCCTGTCAGCTCCACAGGTCACCGGGTGGAGAAGAGTTGAAGGGGTGAAGGTCAGGTGAGCACCACACGAGAGCATCAACCTGCCTCAAGAGGATGCCAGCAAGAGCCCACGCCTGCTTCTTCACATATTATGTAGTGTTTATTCAGCCAATGGGGGTCTCTGTCTCGGGGAGTCTCTTTAAAACTGTTAAAAAGCAAACTGTCTGACTCGGGCAAGGCAAGATCCCACATGCATGAGAACTTTACCGGGCTCCCTTTGTAAAATATGCCCAAGTATGAAGCAAACTTCCATCTGCACAGACAAATATTTGTCTGGGACATGACTTTATCATATGGATTTAACTTAAGAGTGGAAAGAAACTTTGTTTTGTGAAGTCAGGCTTTCATCCTGTCTGCGTCATTCTCTTTGAGAGATTCTCAGCCCGAGCTAATGAAGGATTAATCCAGGACTGTTCGTGTAAAATGCAAATGTATCTACAGATGACATGATCCGTAACAGGTCCTTTCATGTTAAACAGTCCTTTTTCCTCCTCTTGTTGGGATCTGGGTGGGAGGGTGGGAGGTGGCAGAGGCAGGGAAAAACAGGCTTGTTTGTTGTCCCGGCATGTGAGCTGTTGACCCCTTAGAGGGGAGCCCCGTCGATCACTGGTCCGACTCCTTCGCGCTCAGCCCTTTTCATTTACGCCCCCCAAACCGCCAGCACTTTCCACTCCCCTCTCATTGCTCTCTGTCTGCATCAGGATCATTTGTTCTCATCAGAGAAATCAAATGAGGAGCCTGCCTCCTTTCAGGACGAGGAAAAGTGTGAGCATGCCAAATTAAGCTGTTCGTAGCCACGAGCTAATTTGTTACCAGGCGAAAGATGAATTCACCATGTGTGTGTGCGCGTGTGTGTGTGTGTGTGTGTCGGAGGCTGTTTGTGGTTATGTGTTGCGATCTATGTGGGTGGCTGTGTAAAGTGTGTGTTCATCATTGTTGTTAGAGGCAAGAGACAATATAAACAAGAAAGCAATTGCCGCTTATTGGCGGCTTTTTGGAATTAATGTTTTTATTTTGCGATTTTGCGTTCTGTTCGTTTGTGAAGTAATTGGTCAAAGAAAACAAAAAGGAGAGAACAGAATGATTTAAAGGAAGCGTCTGGTAGCATGTGCAGATGAAATATGGGCGTCGAGGAGGCCTCAGTTAGTGACTCTGTATTTTAACTCTCTATTTATTACCTTTAATATTTCAGCAGCCACACGGTCAGGGCTCTGTCGCCGTCTGCTATTTATTTTGGCCAGATGAACAAAAGGGGCTAATACACCATGATAGCCCATTACAGGGCTGGGCCTCCCTCTGGAACCGCCACCATCCATCGCCTCCCAACAAGCCCCCTGACTTGGGGAGGCACTGTGGACACCGGTCTCTGTGGTGCTGAAACACCGCGTCTTCTGTCGATACTTTGTGCTGAACAGTGCTGAACAGTATTTGGGGTCAATGAGCGGGACGCAAGGTGGGTTGAGGGGGAGAGACCGACTCAAGCTGGTTTCCATAGGCAGTCTCCATTCTCTGGGTGTCGGGGTCCTCTGTGGCCAAGTATGCAGGACAGTCCTGATCTTTCACTTGTCTCTCCTTTAAACAGGGTAACCGTAACCACACTGAGAGCTATCCTCTCCTCCACACTCCTCTTAATCTCTTTTCTTTTGCCACTTGGTTCCATGACCATCTTCCATTTCCCTTTCCCAATGGCTGCTCTGCTGTTCCTGGCCGAGATCAGATCGATACGCCATTCAAGCCACCTGACTGTTTTTAAGTGATTTGTGCTTCTCAGAGACATGGAAGTTTATATATTTTTTCTGCTTCCTTAAAAAGTCATTGTGTTCCTAGGCCAGGATTATAATGGAGTTCCTCGAATCTCTCTGTATGTCATTATTTCATCCATCCTTCAGCCACTTATCCTGATCATGGTCATGGGGGGCCTGGAGCCTATCCCAGGCAGGTGTGGTCCACCCTGGACAGGATGCAAGTACATTGTAGGGCAAAAACATGTACACACTCATACTGGGTAGCCTGACTGGGGAGAACAAGCAAAATGCCACCCACACTGAGCAGAGGTGGGATTTGAGCCCCCCCTTTCTGGGAACCTGAGGTACGAGTGCTGTCTACTGAGCCACTGTTCCACACCGGTGTTTCAATGGTTCGACCAAAGTTCATGTTTAAAAAAAGTCTGGATGTGACCTTCGGACAACTGTGAAGGAGGTAAAAATGGTTAATAGTGTAAGCGTATGAGGGTGCCTGAGTGAAATATAAAGATTTCCTCAGAATGAATACTTTGACTCTGGCAGTCAATTATTAACTGTGTGTTACATTTGAAGAATGCCTGTGAAGAATTTTAAGAAGACAATGTTTCACTATCAGCCTGCTGTCTCTTAACATGCCTATGCAGGCATGAAATCGGTTTCACCGTTCAGAATGAGATGAGCCCCTCTCGTCACGTGTGGAGACGGCGGCGGTGAGCGGGACCGGGCCGCGGGATTAGGGCGGTCCTGCATCTTTCATGTACCCGCTGTGCACGGGCCGCTTTTCGGGGGGGGGGGGTGTATGCTAAAATATTCATCGCATATCGCAACAGACCCAACTCGTGTTAAGTGGGATATGTGTAATGCGGGAAATTAACATCATCAGGAGTGGAGCTGGGACAGAAATGGGCCAAAGGCGGGTTTAACAACAAGCCATCTAAATATTGGTCTTTATGTTTAACAACCAGCCTGCTTAATATGAAATATTGGTCATTACATGCAAAAATTGTGTATCACTTCATGTCTATGCAGGAGGTGTATATGGTTTATGTCTGTGTGGAGTGTATATAGTTGGTATATATGATCGATATGTGCCTATGATTATTTTGGTGTATATTTATGTGGTACATTTGTGTGCGGTATACAGTATCCGGGGTGTGAGCGTGTGTGATGTACGTATTTTGTGTACAGGGTATATGTGCTGTGCATATGGTGTGGTATGGGTGTGACAGTTCTGTCGTGTTTTTTGAGGTTTGTCGTAATTCTGTCAGACTGCTTCTCTGGTCTCTGTTTTGTGAGAGGAGACTTCCTGTACAGGACGCTCTTTCCCAGTTACTAAACGAACTTCAGCAAGGCACCCCAGTCTCATGTCAAAGCCCATTCAATGCTGAAACCTTTTTGTTAAAGTACCTGGAGCATAAAGAGGCCATTAAATATTTACATATGCGCTAAGCAGTATGAAAAATTAAGAAAGCCGATTTTTTACGAACCTGTAATAAAATACAGACCCCTCTGAGAAGGAAAATCTCTTCTCAGCACATTTTTGTCTCTCATATTGAGTACTAACATGCCCTTCCGCCGCTGCATTTATTCATTTCATTTTTCTTATTTTCTTTGCCGTTTACCCACTGAAATGTTGCCTACGTCTAGTTATGGTACGGTACGGTACCCCCAAAGAGAGCTTTGAAACCTGCAGGGAATAAAATGTTAAGTTTGACTGGAGTTGTTATAATACGTAATGATGTGGAGGCTTGCTGTGTATCCATTCTGTGTGTTCGCTACGGTTATCCGTACACTTCTGACATCAATCTCAGCATGAGCCTGGCATATGAATGTGTGAAATTGTTTAATAATACAGAGAAAGATACAAAAAAGTAGATTTTCTTAACTTTTAAACAGAATTCTCTATCGGATTTTATTTTAATGAAGAGGTTGTATGACCAGTAATTATCTCATTGACCTGTTGAAGCCTATTCCTCTGTGTTTCTGATACCCGTCCTGATTCTGTCCCTTTTCTGTGTTTCTCCGCCCTCCCTACATGCCACGGCCACATATGGAAAAGTTCTGCGCTCATCCCGGATTCGACCAGGTGGCTGTTGCCCATTTCCTGGTGGAGCGGTGCGCACGCTGGCGAAAGCAGACCACGATTAAGGCAGCGTACATTTAGCTTCTATCATTAGCGGTATGCCCAAGGGCTCGCGGGCTCCAAATGGGGGGTTTAAATGTTAATGGCACGATGCTGTAATTTCTGTGTAATCTCTGGGCATGAGGCACGTTCCCGTTCTGGGAGAAGGCCCCAGAGTCTTTGGTACAGAAGGCCAGTCTATGCGGCGGGAGTGGGGAGGGGTTTGTACTGTGGTCCTGGGGAAGCAGAGTGCCTGAATCTTTGATGTGTCCAGTGAGAGGTGGCCCCACACGAGGCCTCGCTGATGGCGGCCCAGTGGAGGGGCATCCATGATTTACCACAGCAGGCATGTCGGGGGGCATCTGCGGAAGGCGGGCTGATGGCTTGGATTTCAGCTAATTTCATCATGGCTCACTAATGAGGGCTGCGCTCTTCCTGTGACTCTCTGGGGGGGCATGTGCACAGCTGGATTTGTGGCCCAGAGGTGAACTCATGCTCACTGCACTGGCTTTGTCTGCGGACCTGAGGATCTGCTGACCCGTCCGTGGTCCTTCCTCGGCCAGCGCTGACCCAATCTTCTCCTATGTGTGCCGTGTAACACCAAGACCCCTCTGATTATTAATCTTTTAATATTCCCCCAGAATATGAAGGGCATCTCATCTGTCAGACCACTGGTGACACACCGTGATGACCACAGGTTGTCTGTTACCTGTCAGCGGCATTTCTTTGTGGTTCGAGACTTTGGCCTCCTTGTTTTTAATAAACTCTGCACCCTTGCTCCACTTAAGAATGCAGCCACAGGCTGCCGAGGAGGCTACGTGTTTTTCCTCTCGCTTCTGGGGTGCACGGGGGTCTTGCCTCCGAATGGATGTTCACACCAGAGCTCCTGATTTCAGTCCATTCAAATGAATCTGCTTTTTGCTTGCTCTTACATCACTTTGATGGGTGCGTTTTCTCAAAGGTTTGCTACAATTTTAATAACGATACATTTAAATTTCACACTTGGACCTTCCTAAATATAGCTGTATGTAGCTGTATCCCTGTTTTTATAGCTTTGTGATTTAATTTTACTAATGTACAATTAAGTACTGATTAA
This sequence comes from Gymnarchus niloticus, assembly GCA_009936485.2. Lineage (NCBI taxonomy): Eukaryota > Metazoa > Chordata > Actinopteri > Osteoglossiformes > Gymnarchidae > Gymnarchus > Gymnarchus niloticus. Next base: position 285,689 of record JAACJT020000029.1, read on the forward strand.
TGTACTTCAGAGTTCTGTAAAATCAAAAAGATGCACCTTTCAATGTTACTGTGCCAATTCTCCTCCAATCAAATGCCTCTGTCCTGGTAAGATTTTATCACAAACCATTAAGGTAACTTTTACCACTCTGGTAGCATTGCAGACAGTTAATCTCTCTGGGATAACATCCTCCTAACAAAGAAGACCCAAATGACGACCGCCTGTACCGCCATCCGGGACGTCTTAATGAGTCTTTGCTCACCAGGCCAAAAAGAGCTGTCGTTCCAGCCTGCCCTTTGCACAGTTAATGATGGTACTAATATGTTCTTAAGAAAAATTTGATTCATGGCCTTCATTAGTCGCCGTCCCTGACTGTCTCCCGCGTTCTGCCTTTATTTTAATGACTGCCGGGAGAGGAGGTGGTCCAGCTGACCCTCGATCACAGGGCCGGCCACCGAGCACGATGCTGAGCTATTGTCAAGGGCTGGCTGGGTGAGGGCTGGGGGTGCATGGTCCAGCTGGCAGCTTTTTCCTAATCCCGCTCCCAGGAGTTGGTTAAGCAAGAGGGGAGGGGCCCCGGGGATTGAGGGCCCCGGCACGAGGGCTAATTTAATAGTGCTTTCTTTCACCTTTCTTCACCCCCAGCCTCATTAACGACCTTTCTCCACCGTAGTGTCGAGTCCAAATGGAGCCACCACACACCGGTGGAGGCAGCAGGGGCACACCCCCGCGCCTCAGCAGACGCTGTATGATCGAGGGTAAATGGATCAGTCTCCCTCTCACGATGGAAGATGGTTGTCTTAACGGCAAGGCATTTGTTTACAAACTGCGCCAGGCCAGCAGTCTTGGATGAGGCACTGTGCCGCATTGCCTGTCCCTTTTGGGCCATTGTTCTTGCTTTTGGTATGATCTGATCATAGGACTTACTTTCTGTGTCCTGTTTAAAAATGCAGGCCTGCCACCGGCCCAGTCTTCCAGTGTACGGGTTCACGTAATAACTGCCAGATGTTCCCCTTGCACTGCCATGATCTTGGGGTGCGGCCAAGCGTGGGGGTCCCTGGGTCGGGGGCGGATTAGAAGTAATCTCCCGCAATTTCAGCATCGGCCTTTGTCCCCGTGCACCGCAGTGGGACCGATGCCTGCCTGGACCTCCTATTTGCGAGAGATCAAAGAGATAGGCTGAAGGTTTTGGGGTAGCCGTGGCGACAGAAAAAAATGACAAGATGACCCCGAGTTTGTGCACCGAGTCTCCAGGGGTCGCTGGGGGCTTTTTGGGGCCATCATCCTTCTTGACTTCTCCACAGGCTGAGGAGAACACAGTTCAGGATCTCAGAACACAAGGCTGATACTCAGCGTCCTGCCGTATGATCAATACTTCATAGTACATGTGTCAATTAGTTCATCTTCCCACGTTACCCTCTGTCAGAACTCAGAGTTGTGTGAAGGACGTTTTCTGGAGGGAGTCAACATGGAACGTAACTTTCAGAACAATCCACGTGGTGTCTGCTAGTTTGAAACACAAAACCCTCCCTTCAGTGGCCTCTTCGGGGTGGAGTTTTAGAGAGCACACACTAAGTAAATCACACTCGTTTAATTTAGAGTACAGCCTGCCAGTCAGGCTTGGGACACTGATTATTCATGAATGACATCACGCCCAGCTGATCTTGGCTGTTTGTCTCCTTGAGAAATGTAGGCTGTAGAAGAGAGCCGTATGTAATGAGGCCTGGATGACTCTCAGCCTGTGGACAGGGTGGGTTCATCTCATGGACTGTCACTTACTTGGTCCGCTGCTGAATGGCACAGGCTCTGCCTTACGCTCTATTGGCCAGCCCTTGTAGATCCCATACGAAGCAACCATTTTCCTGCAGTTCTGTCCGTGTGGATGGTAATGGTCTTACCACTGCCAAGGAGGTGGTGCCTCCCACTCTAGCCCCAAGCTCTCCAGTTTAAACAGCCATTCCCATAATCCTATGTGCCTCTCGCCTACAGGGCCGTCAGGTTTGTAAGTCGGTAAGTCAATAAGGACCCACCTCCCACGTTAATGAGCGACGATTTTTAATGAAGCCCGATTTGCATTTAAAAAGTACCGAGGGAAATGAGGAAGTTATGTCTCCATTTTTTATTTATTATGTACATATGTGGGGGGTGTAATTTATGACAAAAGTAAATGTAAAACTTTAGGTAAATAAAATGAATAATGAGGTGGGTAGCTTTGATGTATTTGTAGCGGACAGAAAGTAAGTACTGGACAGAGGGAAAAGTTAACCATTGAGGTTGAGTTGGTAAATGAATAGTCACCTTTCTGAGGCACACTTCTGCCATGTCTCCACTGTTCACCCCGGAACACCTTGAGCCCCTTCCACTGGTCTCCCAGAGCAGAAGGCGGGCAGCCCAAGCTGTGTGTGCGTAAAGCTGCCAGTCTGTGTGTGTCGAGAGCAGACCGGGGAGACCCGGCAGGATTCCCAGCTGGGCAGACCCCTCATTAATTAATTGCTTTAATTAACACATGAATTCATTCTGTTGCATACTCACACTTAAAGCACCTTAAATAGCTTTCACAGTTTAATGGAACTAGTTCAGCAGTCTTCTCAAGGGTCCAACAGCAGAACACTCCGGGGACTTGCCAAGGCAATGGCTTACGAGTAACACCATGTCTGCACCAACAGTGCCTGCATCTCTCAGGTTTTCACTGACCCTGGTACACAACACCGTACTTTTAAACGTATTTAAACTTGTCATCAGTTTGCTGTCGTGGCTTCCAAAATCCCTCCTGCTGCAGTTTGCATTTTTTTTTGCTCTGCAAATTAAAGACACATGGAAGGTCTTCAGCTGATTTCCAGAATGAACTGTCGAGGGAAGACTCAGTGTCTTTCATCTAACATATTTGTGTTTTCTTCTGTTTTCTGCTTCTATCTTGTAGCATGATTTGGGCAATTTGAGCGTTCTTGCTTTGCTGGATCTGTCATGTGCTTCCTGTGTAACTCACTTCACTCAGGGCTTCCAGGTCGGGGAACTAAACGCACCACTCACACCTTCCATCTTGGGGCTGATGTCATGCCCAGACCCAGCCAGTTTGAACCAGCCGCACACAACATACCATCGTTCCTCCTCTCCAGAGTACTTAGAGCTGTATTCACTTATTCAGTGATGTGGTTCCTTTACATACCCCCAGGTCCCACACCTCAGTGTGAGGTATTGAGTGTCTGAAACCATACTGAGCGTTTGAATTCTTGCCTGAGTTACCAGTGTATGATTCTTGCCTGTTCTTCATTGACTCCTGTTTTTGCCTGTTTTATGATTTGGTTGTTTGCCGTGTTAATTGCCCTGTTTCGGATTCTGACTGTTTGCATGTGACCACAACTATATTTTGGATGCCCCTCCGGATTTTGAAAATCCTGACAATTCTGCTTTTGACCACAATTAAAGTCTCTCACTCTGAACTTGGATCCAGTCTGTGATCCAGTCATTACAGCCAAATGCTTCAGCGAATGGCTTTCCAAATTTACTTTGCCACAGCTATCACAGCTTGCTGATTTAAAACTGCAGTCTGGGAAACAAATACAGTAAAATGTTGAGGAAAGAGTAATAAACAACGTACATCAGCTGAAAAGTGAATAAAAACCAGGGTATGAAATATTTATTCAGTGAGCGCATTTGACCTCTTTGACAGGTTCAGTTAAAATCTGGCCAGCCTGTACCATTAAGTAATTGAGTCCCGCATTGAGTTTCCTCACATGAGTCATGCCTCATAGGGAATGTTTCCAGTGCAGCAGTAAGGGGGGGGTGGAGCCTGCAGCTATGCTAAGGTACACTTTGGAGAAAAACACTTGTTTACTTTGTCTCAACTGCAGAACTTCGCCTGAGGATGCTGTTGAATTGAAGCTAAGTGATGGATGAATAATGTTGTTGCTTTCTGCTGTCACCGCTCAAATTATTCACCCGCTTCCCCAGAGAGCACTGGGCCGGACATGCAAACCGCATTATCTGTTTCTATTACGGCAGAACTCACCTGTCTGTACGTACTTGGTGCTGCTGGTGGTGGTGGTGGTGGTGGTGGTGGGGGGGGGGGGTGCCGGTCTCAAAGCCAGGGGACAAATCCTTGTATAGTCAAGGAGAACTAAGGAAAACATCACTAGCAGGAGTGGGGGTCTGTCTCTTCTCATTCTGGCCTGCCTGTGGAAGGCGTAGACACAGAACGAACAGGAAATGGCTCTCTGTACTCCGGCCTCTGATATAGGACAGAAATTCCCTCTCTCTGTATTCCAGTCTGTTATACAGGACAGGAAATGGCTCTTTTTGTGTGCTGGCCTCCTGTAGGACAGAAATTGACTCTCTCTGTACTCTGGCCTCTGATACAGGACAGAAATTGACTCTCTCTGTACTCTGGCCCCTGATATAGGACAGAAATTTGCTCTCTCTGTAATCTGGCCTCTTTTACAAAACAGGAAATGACTTCTCTGTACTAAGGCTTCTGATGTCGGACAGAAATTGTCTCTCTCAGTACTCCAGCCGCTTATACAAGACAGAAAATCACTTTTTGTACTCCAGCCTCAGTTAGAGGACAGGAAATGGCTCTCTCTGTAATTTGACCTCTGATACTGGACAGGAAAAGGCTCTCTGCTGGCAGTTTGAGAGTTTGTCAAACAATCTGACATGGCACCAATGAGCAAACAGGAACACTGTCTTTTTTTGCGTTTCTGCTTACGGCACATCCTGTACTGAAGGTCTGCTGTGTTCTGTGAGGTATGCAAAGCCTGATTTAGAATCAAGGAGTAACTCAGGCACATGACAGGACGTCAGCATCGCATAGCCATTAACTCAGAGCCACGCAACATCAGGGCACGATCTCTTACAGAGTTCTGCTGTGCTGAGCCCCATGCAAGGGAGTTTTGGGCTGTTGATGACAGAGCAGTGGAGTGCAGACTGTCCTCATTCCCAAAGTGCTCAGCCACCTTCATCAGCATTGGTGTCCAGCACCAGACCAGTTGCCACCCATCAGCTTCTTCACTGATGAGGTGACAGATTAATTAACCAGTTGCTGTCCTGGGGAGTCAATGGATGACCTTGTATTTTCCTCATATACGATGAATTACAAATGATTTATTAATGACTTGCTTTACATCTATCGTCCATCTTCATTTTGTTTCTGCTGGTGATGGTTGCATTGTTCATAGATTATTTGAATTTTATTTTTATTTTATTTTTGAATAACACAGCTGTTTATTTTACAGATGTAAAGTGCTGGGTGTTTAATGGGGTAATGTACCTTGCTCAGGGTAATGCCTGCTGTGGTAAGCACATCAAGCCTGCTAGGGCCTGAAACTCCAGCCTTCAACTTTCAACTTTTTCTCTAAGTATTTCGCCACCCTCTGGACAAATGACAGTATTTTAGCCTACTGAGGAATTAATTCATTGCAACATAGATCAATACACTGATCTAATGCAGGCTTTGGAAAAGAAACATAAATGGCACTTCAGTGCAGTTACTACTGATCAGCAGATTGTGAAAACAGCAACTCAAAGAGTGGGACAGGCTTCAGTCATGGTGAGGATACACGGAGCTGCTTTTCTTGAGTGATTTGTTGATCAGTGCTAACGGTGGTGGCAGGAGGCTGTGCAGCCCCCATGGTCCCCATGGAGTATTACACTAATTAACCAGCTTAGGGGCCCACGTGGCTTTGTCAGGTGACACAGCAAACGCTGGTGCCTGTGGTCTCAGAAGCGATATGGTTTGCCGCCTCATTAACACCTAAGTGGGCCACACTGTGTTCACTGGTTTTTGTCAGAGTGTAGCTTTGTTGCCGTCAATCCCTACAGGACTAATGTGTTTTTGCTTGCGTACCTGTATGCTAGGCTTTGACTGCTGGAAGATATATATACTGAGTTTAGGCATTCCTTTGATAGACTTTTAGTGCTGATTTATTTTCTTAATTACAGTAAGATTACCCGATAATATTTCTCAGTACATTCAGTATTCCTGTATGGAATGTTGCCTTATTACACTCGTTGCTAATGTCACTCAGACCCACAGGTACACCCAGGTGACATTGCCAGGTGAGGCATGCTGTGGTTCAGCCTGAGGCTCTGTCACCTACTAGTGGGAGAAAGATGAAAGGTCACTTTCCAGTGGAACATCTGTGCTGTAGCTGGCCTGTCCTAGTTCGTCAGCCCTGTTGCTGTTTGGTTTGTGATGAAATGTGTTTGTTTTTCTTTCTTTGCTTGCTTGTTCATTCAGTACGTTCCATGTTTGTTTTACTCTGTGGGAATGAGAGTCAAATGAGATTTGAGAGGGAATGTTTGGGCTGTGCTTGGTTTTAGGCTGGGCTCTGGAAATATATTTGGGGCTTAAGCATTGCTGTCAGGTGTCTCTTTAAATCTACTCTCTTGTCAGGTACTTTTGGGTCTTTCGGGTCAAATGTGTCATGCCAACGTGGCTGATGGCACATTTGGACCCCCCCCCCCACACACACACACACACACTCCTCTTGGGTAGCTGTGTGCCCATAAAGTGTATCCCCCCCATCTGCTCGCACCATGTACCCATCGGCTGCCAGAGAGCCCTTTGCATAAAATTGCTTCAGTCAGAGGGAGAAAACCCATTTACAATATGTGCTTTAGAACATCTCTCAGACAATGCATCCCAGATTAGAGGCAGTTTTGATTAATCTTTCATAAACATTTTCTAGTGCCATGGCTCCAAGTCCTAGCAGATGTATGCGCAGTGCCTGTTCGGATGTCATCTGGCAGAGTGGCGGAGGGTCCTCACTAAGAAAATGACACGGAATCAGCAGAGTGGCGCATTAAAATTTATCGGCGAGTCGTACCGCTGCCGTGATAGCTCTGCGAAACTTTCCTTTGAAATGTGCGTCACATGTCCTCCACTGTTTTTCTCCGAGACAGGAACTCTCTTTTCTGTCCTCATCAATTCTTCACTGCAATTTGACGTGTGTTTAATTCATTTGCATAACTTCTTTTTTTATGGGTTCGAGCGGCAACCCTCCAGGCCCGACTTGTCTTTCCGAGAGCGTTTAAAATGAATGCAATCACCAAAAAAAAAAAAAGATATATAAATATATCAGAAGTTGGTGTGGCGTTGCTCATCATTCTGTTTGAAAAGCGCTTCTGTCCCAACTTTAAGAGGCGTGGAGACCGATGTACAGCTCGGTGTGCCGAACTGCGTGGAGACACTGGGACAATCAGGTGCCGTGATTTCACCATGCACGGCGGTTTTGATCCATTTCTAAGTCGTGTCGCCTGTTGTCACAGGGCGAGTTAACACGCCGTTTCTGTGCGAGGTGCGCTTGTTCAAACTTTTATAAAACCGGTCACTGGAAAAAATGTCCTTTTATGATATCTAAAGTGCGGCTTTTATCATAAAAATATGTTTGCTGGTAAGAAACAAACATTTCCCGCACGCACACGAGCTGTAATATTATAAATCAACACTTACATTTCTGTGTGCTATGAATAGATGCGTGTGCCGAAGCAGAATAGAAGACTGCTTTAATGAAGGGAGAAACTCTCATTTAATCACGCATACCCCACTTTCCCAGATTTTATAAAACCGTTCATTTGTTATTCCATTTCATATACTCAAATATATTCTATTGTCCATTTTTTAAGAAAAAAAAAAGAATCAGACGGGAGTTAATGCAAATGGCGCATAAAAAATTAAAGGTTGATCTTGTTCTGTTTCAGCTCAAGGTACGCATCGCTCTTTACAAGCACAGCTGTCACAGCAAATCAATCGAGGCGTCTGTTTACTGCTGCCTGTTTACATAATATAGAGCTGTAAATGAGACCTGGTCCCAGTGGAGACCCCTTGTATAAATATAAATAATAAATATATATTAGATAAATAATTCTTCCTGCTGAATTATTTACGTGTCTCAGAATTCACTTATGCTAAGGTCGTTAACGAGGATAACGGAGCACTGTAGGTATGCACATCGTATCGTGGGAGTTGTCATAGGAGGAGCCCGGCAGACAGGGGGCACTGGTCGTCGGGTCAAGGGACTTGGCTGTGGACAGGTTGCCGGTTCCGGCCGGTGGTTTCTGGTGGTTTTGGGCCGTGGGCTGCCGGGACTGAGATCCAAATGTCAGACAAGAGGGACTGGCTGATCACAGATGGAGCAAGGCACCAAGACACATGATGGCTTGGATGAAAGGTAGCCTTTGCTGCCCCCTAGGGGGGAAGAGGATGTGAAAGGGAAAGGTGAAGATGTGCCAGCTTTCTGTCACAAGTATGCAGACTCTTGCATAAGGCTCCTCCATAGAGCAGCATTGGGAAAGGCTTTTAGAAGAACCACATGTTCGACCAGCAGATGGCGTGGCAGTTAAGGATTTGAGACAGCACCCTTTAAGTCATTCTAAAGTCTGACCAGAGGTTGAAAGATGGAAGTAGAAACTGAATTGCTCCAGTAAACTTACAGTGTAGAGTGTGAATCTGCTCCGAAATCAGATAAAAGCATCAGCTGAGGCCATGAAATCATAATGAAGAAGAGGGCCAGATTTGTGTTTTCCAACCTTCATGACACACTTATATTTCCATCCCGCGGGAACGTGGAGACCAGACGGCACAAAGTCACAGGTGATGCAAGCAGACCCCCCCCCCAGCAGAGTCAGAGGGACACCGGCTGGTGCAGGTGCCCAAGCCTGCTGCTGCCAACACCGAGGTTAGTGTGACGGACACTGTTTAAAAGTGAATAACCATGAATATGTGAGGCGCTGTACATTATGCTGTTTGAAAAGCGGCTCGGTTCCAACTTTAAGCGCGCCGTTCTCTTTTATAATCTATCCTAGGACACAGACATATGTCAGTGTCATCAGCTGAACCTCTCTGACTGGCTGCAAAGCGTTCACCAGCTGTCTGCATTGGCTGTGCCTTTTACTTTTTTCTCCCTGTCCTAGAATCAAATTTTGATCAAATGGAGCTCTGCGATGGCCTGCTGTCCAGGGTTTACCCCGCCACGTGCCCCGTGCTTTCAGGGACAGCAGCCCTAATGGCTATGTGCTTGGTTAAAAAAAAAAAAAAACACTTTCTTGTCCGATATTCTGTGCCACACAGTGTTTGTTACTGTAGAAGGAAAAAAACGGTAAATCTGTGAAACAGTGTAACACAGATCTGCTCATTATTTCATTTCCAAAGCCGCCTGGCAGCCCGCTGTTCCATGCCAGTCCTTCACTGTGCTTTACGAGGCCTGCCTGCGTGCAGCAAACCATCCCTGAGTGTCTTATTGGCTGCCACGGCCCTGCCCGTGTGACCCACTGACCCTCACCTGTGTGGCTGAGTGGCTTTAGATGCACGGGGGGGACAAACCATCCCTAATAATGCTATTTACAACACGGTGCATCAAAAAAACTTAATGTGTTTTCGCCCCAAGGGCTTCTGGTCCCATAACTCGGGAAAAAGCCTCTTTGGTTGGGCTCCATTACGCCTGAACACAATATCCTATTAGCCGTGTGTGCAGTTCTACGGTTTGGAAAATGGAGGAAAGATGGAAGACATAAAGGACTCTAACTGTTCCTTATTGGCCGGGAAAAAAGCCGTTTGTGTTGGTTTAAATGCTTCGGGGTATTGGTGCCATGGCTGTGACAAGTGAGGTCACCACACTCCTAGAAAGTCAGGGGCGTCATCCCTATGGGGGGGGGGGGGGTACAGCATCCCGAACGAGTGATGACTCCAGCTGGGAACAGCGGCTCTGCCTGTGGGTTTTACAGCCAAGAGCTCCTCACATGCCGCTGGGTGGTTAGGTAAACCAAGCGTTCTGATTGGGCACATGAATGCAGGGAATGGATTGATTACAGTACCAGTTCCAGGATTATTACGTGCCGGCTCATGGCCGATCCTGCAGCCGTGGGTGGGAATGCCTGCGGTCTCTTGCCAGTGTCAAGGGCCTTGCCTTGTAAGGCTTGAGGCACGTCACACTTCTGAATGTCGGAGGTTTAAACATAGCTGAAAGGGAGAGAGGCCTTGGAGACTCCCTGAAATCAGATCCATTCTGTACCACACCACTCTAAGCCTAGTTTTTCTTTCTTGCGCACAAAGCTTGACAAATACTCAGGTTCATCCATTTCTCTGCCAGCTTCTGAACTTGATTGGGGATACCAGTCATGCACAGGGCCTGGTGTCACACACTTACACAATGGACAAATTAGAGGATACAAAGAAACTTGAGTATGAGGAAGCAGCAGGGATAATGTTCTCAAAGTGGAGGCAGGATGTGAAGTCCCGTTTGCTTTTTACCCCCAATAGTGCTGGTGTTTACTGTTATTGCCTACTTATTACCAATGAGTTGGATGAACAGGCTGTGAAACGGGATTCGGGTTTAGACTGCAGCCTTTGGTGACCAAACTAGTGTTAAGAGACTGTATGGCCGTCTCTCCAGCATAAAACTCTGGGAATTATCCCCTTCCATGTACCTCTCCTCCACCAGCTTTATGTGTCACAAGCTGGCATGGGGCTAATCTCTGAACGTACCTATTGTGCCTCTGCAGTATCCTAGTTTGTCTCCTAATAGATTTCCCTGTGTGCTTATTTAATATAATCCCATGGAGGGCTGTGTTTTTTGCCTGGAAAAATCTCCAGCTTTTAGTTCTGCCCCATTTTTTAAACTACTGGGAAGCTTTAGTCTCCACTGTTAATGTAATCTTAAAAACTAAAAAGACACTGTGGAAATAAGATATCTGTGATATTAAGATACTGATTTGGTCAGCTTTGCCCTAACGAACGTAGTATTCGTGGCACAACAAGTCTATTAATGATTACACCCACATTTGTCAAACCGAGAGGTGGTTTTGGTTTCATATGCTGTAAGCCTGACCCCTAGTGGAGTAATGTCGAAATGTCAGCTTCTGCCTGGTTGTTTTTTCCAAGGCTCTCCCTGGGAAAAGATGTTAAATTGCATGAATGAATGACATAAAAATTCTTACCTGTGATGTATATTAATTTTAACTATCAACATTTTCATAATGTTACTTTTTTCTACAAAGTTTGAAGTGTTCTAACTTTCCCCCACACTGGCCTTTTCATTCTGTTTTAACACCTTTAAGACTTCCAGCCTTCCATCTTCTAACTCCATATCCTGGCATCTGTCCTTGGCTCCCCCCCACCTGGGGGGGGGGGTTCTTGATACTTTATCTTAGTCTAGCATATTTCATACTCCTGGTATGACTTCATTGGCTGACTGTCAGTGTGTCTGTGAACGTATTCTGCCATAGACTGGCATCCCATCCAACGTGTACCTCAACCTAGTGCCCTATGCTGCCTGGGATAAGCTCCAGCTCAAACCAGGATCGGATGGATGGATGGACAGATGGACAGAAGGATGGGTTGGTTGAACCTGAAGCCCTCATTGAGTTTAACCCTCTCTGGCACTTCCATCTTACTCTTCTTATCCACAAACACTGCTTCCATCAAACATTTATTAATCAGCGCCATTTTCTCAACACTGTCACTCGTGATTCTAATCATAACCTTGATCTGGATTTTATCCTGAATTTAATGTCGTCGACCAACAAATTTTCCGTGTGGGAATGTTCTCCCTGAGTGCAGCCCTTGCTGGCATGGGTTCAACTGCCTTCAGTTGTTCTCTCTCACCCTCTTGTTTGACCTGCCGCCTCTCGTCAGATATGCTATCCACCTTTTCAAAATCAAAGTACTTCAGCACTAACGAAATCGGTATGACGTATCTTACTGGATCAGCAGACTCCTCCACAGTCAACAGCAGTCTTAGCCTCAATGCTATAAAGTGATGCATGTGTTTGTAAACGTCCCCTTGTTAAAATGTGTCTGTGTGTCATTCCAGACTAGGCCCATGTAAAGGAACAGTCCACGTCCCTGGGAGGGCTCATGGTTTCCTGGGAGCTGCTTGGGTGGGGATCAGCGAGCTACACAGCTTCCCGGTTCAGAAGATCCATCCGCACCCAGAGATCAGCCACACTTTCATTTCTTCTCAGGTTGATGTGAAGCAAACCACAGGAACAGGGCTGCAATGCAAGTGCACTGGGAAGGGCAGGAAGTGCCTGGGTTATCCAGCAGAGGGCGCATGAACGTGTCACTCTCAGAAAAGCGCCCTGCCAAAGAGCTTGGCCCTGACCGGGCGCTGAGAGAGGCACACAATTTATTTTTGGAGGCTGAACTATATGGCAGATGTAAGATGAACCGAGCAGGCCAAGTCCTGTGACACAAAAAGCATTGTCCTGATTTAACGGCTGCAAAGTTTCACTTTGAATTTTGGAGAGTTGCTGCCACCTAATTGGGGCAGACTTCTTTGCAAGGGGGGAGGATTCAATTAATGTCAGGGGGATAAATTATAGCAGTGGCTTGTTTCCTCCTAAAGCAGATACATCAAGCTTTATAATGTGCATAAGAACAACTGTAAATCCATCAGCTGGTCTGGGGCAATGAGATGGAACAGAAGGCATCTTGTGTGAGGAGTCGTCGTCAGAATGCCACCATGCACCAGGAGCCTCTGGCAGCCTCTTAAACTTAATCTTAATCCGCAACTCAAGATGGCTCAAAGTAATCATCCAATAAAAAACAGAAGTGAGAATGACATCAGAAAACATGGTTGTGAGCCAGGATATCATCACAGCGTCTTGTTAGGATTAAAGCGGAGTTTTTCAACCACTGGGGGGGGGCATGAACGCCCTCTAGTGGTCTGCAAATGTACTTTCTGGAGAGGCCGCAATGCTAAACAGATGGACCTTGACGTTGGAAAGGTTGTGAATCCCAGGATTAAAGGACACCTTGCTGGCACCATGTGAAAACTTCCAACTGCACAGACACGTGTAGGTACCAGTCTAACTTTTGCCCCCGTCTTATGTGCAGTTTATCCCTCAGAGGCAGTGTGGTGGATTCCACGGTTGTCCGGTAGTTAGAATCCACCCTCTCTCCTCTTAGTTTCACCAAGGAGAAGCGCTTTTTACTGCTCTGAGTAATAAGCACACTGCTCATCGCCTAATCTTTCCACGGGCTGTCAGTTTAATCCTGGCTTCTGCTGTAGACGTGCATTTTCTCCTGGTTTAATTGGTCTGTCAGGGCATCCTGAGCGTATCTTGTGAGGAAAAATCAGCTTTCGTCAAGTTGCCAAAACTATACCAGGATGGAACGGATGACATTGTGTGTTAATAGATGATGCCGTAATTGCAAGACGATTTTAAAGTCTTGTTATATTTGAAAATCTGAAATGAGTAAGTGCTGTTTATTCCTCATTAGAGAAACATCGGGCTCCGCTTCGGCTATTTCATTATCAAGTTTAATTGCATTTCCTACAAATAATTAATTTCGAAACATTGTCTCACCCAGGTCCCTCTAAATTTTTTATTTGGGTTCGGCTTCAAACGGCAGCCGCTTGTAAAGGACCCAGTTCGGCGTGCGGGAATTGCTGTCGGGCGAGGCTGACGGGGAGCGTTCGTCTCCAGACGGCGTGCGTTTTGTTCGCCGTGGCACAGAAAAGCAAGAGAATCCAGGTCAATTAGGACGGGGAGCGGGGGTGCGACACGCTTTCAAAGGCTATCGGATCTCAGACTCCCTCGGAGCTGGAGGTGGACCCGCTCCAGAATAAACTGCTTCAACAGTCACTCTTTCTAGTACTTTATATGGATTTGTTTGTGGTTCTTATGACTTGCTCCATACTTAAGGCGGCAGGACCCCGAAAAAGAGCAGGGGCTCAGTGTTCAGTCGAAATGTGGTGTGTTTCTTTAAGAAGGTGCCGTCATTTGCTTTTAATACACGGCCCCTTAGCATCCTGCCTCCACCATGCAGAATGAGAAGACTCGGCAAGCTGTAGCGCGGTAGCTAACATGGCACTGAAAGGATTCTATAAAGTAATAAGATGGCACAGTCAGGGACAAGCAAGAGGAAGCACGCTGGGCTTCAATGGCACCATGAATTAAGACTTCAAATTGCCATTGAGAAATGACCTCCAGTTACTTAGGGAGCTTATTATTTGGCTGAGAGTTCAGAAAATAGCTTTAAGCTGGCTGCTGAATGTCTATGTATGTATGCTAGTCTTTAATTAACACAGTTTCTCATCCCCCGTTTAATGACCGAGCATGCTGTACACTGACTGGTCCTAGCCGCATGCCCTGAACGGACAAGGACCGCGCTCACCTAATGGCCTCGTTTTTATTTGCTCGTTGATACCGTACTTCAGTGCAGCTGTCCCCACCTCACAGCCCCATTGTCATGAGCGTGAATTCTCGACGCTGGGTGTGTACATGACTCTCATTTCTCCACCACACTATTCATGAAGCTGCAATCTGCTCTTAGAGAGACTGAGTAACACTGAATGGATACCGATCCCTGTAACTTTGTCCATACATTACAGATGTACGATGGACAAGGATGGATGTGCAGAACACTTATCATACAGCCAGGCCATGGGGCCCTGTAGGGGCTAGTGGCAGAGGGACGACTCACTCGTCATCTAGAGCCAAGGAGGCAGCTCAAATTCAGCTCCTGCAGTCGCATGATATTTCTGCCGGTCACATTTGTTGGGTCACTGTTTGTCTTCAGAAATCCATGTGCAGTGATTACCTGTCTCTGGGTCTCATTTGGTGATGTATGGAATTCAAAGCATGATGTTGGCCGGTAGATAGCACCCTGCCGTCCAGCCTGTTGTTCTTAAAAATAAATACAGGCTTTATGTTACATTAGCCTCAGGTTTATTTAAAAAACTTTCCATTTGCAGGAGAAATGTTTGGTCAGCTTCTCCACGGGACATAAAGACAGGACAAAAGCTGTCCTGTCTCTCGCGTGTGTGAATCGGGGGGAGACACAGAAGGCCCACATGTGGATCAGAGATCACCAGGATTTAAGAAGCCCTTCATATGTGATGGGGGGACAAATGGGGCCATTAGAGAAACACTAACAATGGCTGGAAAGTGTGACAGGTGATAGCTGTATAATCCTGCTGTAGTCTGAACGGTGGCAGACCAGACTGAATGCAAAGACGAGGACCAGAACTGGCTGGGCACCACGGGAGAGCGTGGGCACATGCACCTATCTGCAGCATCTCCCGTGACACCTTTATGCCCGCCTCCTCTCTCCTTGGATCCCAGGCCCCACCCACTCACACACACACTCACCCCTCTCCCCACATTGTCTCTGCCGCCAGAGCGATTTGTCATCACAGGGAGAACACTGGGGCGTGGAGCTGAGAGCCAGGAAACGCGGCAGGCTGGGACGCGTGCCGAGCTGATCCTGGAGGCTGTCCTCGCCAGGCTGGCCGTGCCCGTGTGACCTCCTCACGCAGTGCTGCGATGAGTGGACCCAGGCCTACACAGAGATGCCGGGATGCCGTCACTGCCGTGTGCCACGGCTCATTAATTCAGTTGATTATCTCCAGCTCACAGCCCCCGTGCCTCCCCTTGACCACCGGGGGCTCCCTGTTCTCCCAGCTGGCCTAGGCCTACACTGCATGAGGTCAGTAGACAGAACCCCTCTGGCATTTCCTTCACCCTGCTGCCTGTAAGTAACACGCAGTGGAGCCGCCCCATCTTTGAAAGGCTCCTTTCAGGAAGTGCAGGGGTCACATTCCTGGGTAAGGTGGACTGGGGCTATTTTAGTAGCACAGGGTCAGCAGAGAGGTGGCCCACCAGGCTTGACCATCAGCAGCACTCCTGATAGGAAGTCCGTGCTCCT
The DNA here is from genome assembly GCA_009936485.2 of Gymnarchus niloticus. Taxonomy (NCBI): domain Eukaryota; kingdom Metazoa; phylum Chordata; class Actinopteri; order Osteoglossiformes; family Gymnarchidae; genus Gymnarchus; species Gymnarchus niloticus. The sequence continues at coordinate 301,317 of JAACJT020000029.1, forward strand.
TAATCATTTGTGGTCAGTCAGATATGGTTGAATAAAAAGATTTTAAAGGGAGAAAACTGTTGATGCTCCAGTCATTATGTGGTAGAATGAGAGCGAACAGTGCAAGAATGTAATTGGTAGATATTTTTCCCACAGGTCATAGTAGGTGTGTTTATACATTTTCAGTACTTTTTATCCTAAACAGGATGAGGATCCAGGCCCCCCCCCCCCCATCACAGGTATTTTAGGGCACAAGGTTGGGGTACACCCTAGATGGGGTGCTAACCCATCACACACACAGGCAATTTAGAAACAGCGATCAGCCTAAACCTCATGTCTTTGGACTGCAGGAAGAAACCGGAATTCATGAAGGAAACTTTCTTAGCAAGGGGTGAACAGTAGAGGTGAGATTTGAACCCCCAACCTTGGAGGTGAGCCACCGTGCCCCCTGCCATGTTGCATGCATTTCTCATCGTTTTGCCTAACCTGATATCTTCCCATGGGTGAGGATGTCAAAATGCTTCCAGACAGGGAAAATCTTTTGGCTAAATGAGCAATGACCTCCTGAGTTTTTATCTGCACGGGACTGTGAATTGTTCTGTTCAGACATCACATGACCCTCAGGGAATAATGAGACAAATGTTATGCAAGCCTTCCTCATTGGTTTAAGCAAACAATCCACCCATCAGTTCAGCTGAACCAATTTAGCATCCATATGCAGTCACCCCGAAGGCCAGATGTCATGTTTCAGGAACCGTTCTGAACAGCCAAGCCCATTCCTGACCTGTGGGTACATTAAGCATCAACTCTACAGGAATCGGTGGTTTAATCAGAGGGAAAGCAACCATAACGTAAAGGGAAATGGATCTTAATATCCTTAATGAGCAGTTGTCTCCTGTATTCCTAAACCACAATGCCAGTAAACAAACACTGGCAGAGATACAGCAGCAGTGTTAACGAAATGTATTGATGTTAAACTACTTTTAGTGTAGCCTCAGTGATGCTGCAGGCAGTCAGACTGAAGCCTTGCTTAGGGTAGGTGTAACAGATCACTGCACAAGCTGCCTGCTATTCAGTATTTTTTCCCTTGGTTTAAATTACAAATTCACCATTAGGGCCTAAAAAAAAAAAAAAGTCAGGGCATCGTGTTAACACTAGACCCACGGGCTACGACGGGCAATCTTGGCTCTGTTTGCCCAATACTTTTGTTGCCCTGGTAACCTAACATCTGCTCTGTAAATCCCCCACACATGGGTTCCTCACCCCATCCTATCCCCAAGCATGGTGACCCATCATTAGTGTCTAAATAACCTGCACATGTCCAGATACCACAGCAGGCAGGTGCAGTTACACAATCCACCAGCTGATGGTGCTCTAACACCACTGCACAGCCTCACTATTTCACACACCCCCAGGCACACATCAATCCAAGTGGTGTTTTCACGCAACAAAGCTGTAACACCTAGAGAAAGACAAGCAGAGTGATGAGTTAGGGAAGATCTAAGCTGCAATGTAAAGCCTTGCTATAACGTAACATTAGAGACCTGCTGCAAAGGTAATTTAAACAATACAGCACTGCTTATGAATGAGTAATTAGGCTACCTCCCAAAACACAGGAGCAGACCTCCAGTAGGGCTGCTCCAATCCCTGCCAAGTAAACATTTGCCTCTGCTAACCTTGCTGTAAACCTGCCATAATCATTTTCTCTGCAGTGACAGTAACCTCCATTACAACCCAGTTCCACCAAGTTTGATCAATAGCTTGTCCTTCCTCCTTCAGTCAGACCTGACCTTGGAGCCTCAGTGCTCCAGTCAGGGCTGGGCGCCTGTGCACAGGAGTGAAGCTGCACGTAGCTCCTTTTACAACGCTGCCGTGCAGCAAGCCGCTCATTAAGGAGAAGGGGACCTTTACTTACTGCACTCATCTTGGCGTGATTAACAGCCAGTGTACTGAACTCATTTTGTAAATGACTGCTCCCAGCTGAGTGGAGTCACACAAGGAGCATTCCCCCGCTGTCCTCGCATCGATCTGATGGGGACAGGGAGGAGCCCTGAGAGGGGAATCTCAGAACTTTTACCCTCCCCTGATTTCTTTTTTTTTTTTGTCTAGCTCTCACCCACCCATGTGAAAAACCTCCCCCTTTTGAAGAGTAAAATCAACCAGGAAGCACTGGCATGCTTGGAAGAGCAGATGTCACTAAGCCTGAAGGAGGCCTGTGTTCACTCCCTCCCTCCCTCCATGAGCACAGACATGACAGGCTAGCCAGTAGCTCCTTCAGAAACACATTAAATTTTAAACAAGCCATTCAGGGAAAAGCCCAAAGTAACACAGTCTGCATATTCTGTCCATGTTTGAGCGATGCTGCCAGCGACCAAACCCAAGACTTCACAGGATAAGCAGCCAGCAGCTTCAGGAACTGGGCTGGCTGTAGAGTACATGTAAACACTGCAGGAGCAGGGAGACAGTCTCATAGTAGAATACCCAGAAAGAACTGGGGCACACTACAACTCCACCTCATAACATCACTTTTATTACAAAAAAAAAAAAGGGGGGGGGGGGGCAGCAACAAAGTCACAACTACATAAGCTAACAGAAATAAGTTACCTTCAAAAATTCTCAAAAGATGCTACTACTAAAACAAAAAGGGAGAGGGAAAGCAGCAACTTCATCACATCTTCCTCTTCTGTGTGCTTATGTACAACACTGCAAGGGTTTTAAAAAAAAAACAATTAGGCATTTTAATGAAGATGACAGCAGCAGTTCAGATCCATAAGACTATTTAGTAACCATTCAACCACTCATGTGGCCACTGAGTGTCAGGTTGTTTCAGATAGAACACAGAAATACCACAGAGCTGCCCAGCACCTACCGTTGTTTCCCCTGAGGAAGGCATCCCCGTATTTGTTCTTCAGCTGCCCATTGACATACTCCTCCGTCTGTTCCACCGCAATGTTCATATAGCCATCCAGGCAGGCCAGGACACCTGCAGGGAAGAGGGGCACAGGTGTGACCATCAGAAAGCCATGAGTCTGAAACCCACAAATCAGGAACACGTCCAGATACCCCAGTAAAGCATGAAAATAAAAACATTTTTAGTTGTTCAGCTGACACTTAACCAGTGATTTATACAGCTAGATACTGTAGTGGAGCAGTTCGGGTTACGTATTAATCCTCAGTGGTACGTGGGCAAAGAATTCAAAGCATAAGCAGACATCGTAGGGGTACCAGACCGACGTGTACTGCGATCTGCTGTACAGTACGAGTCTCGGCGCAGTAAGCAAGCTCTTATAACGCCTTTAGACGGAAATAAGAATTCATTTGAGCCTAGCAGCTTATCTTACACATAGGACTGCACACATAAACGCGGCTCCCCACTCGATGGAGAAGACCTGCAGTAATCATCGTCGGCCCACGGCGCTGAAAGGCGTCCCGGCCTCACCTCTGTAGTCCACCCCCGAGTTCAGCTTCACTACCACAGGCCTCCCAATGATCTGCTTCAGGAAGTCACTGGGTGTTTGTTTGCGGAGACTCATTTTTCAAGACTGGAAGAAAGAAACGGCACACGAGCGAACATCAGTTCTACTGACCCAGGGACCCAACACAGGGGCGATCGACCCACTGCAATCAGCCAGTCAACAACACAGCAAAACAACACGTGCAGCTGGCCACGCGCTGCGCTGCGTCACGTCTCGGCTAGGCTAGGCGGCTAACCGGGCCCGCTAACACAGATAGGAGGTAACGTACAAACCGACATATTCCATTCTGTGGTCGCCAAAGATATGTACTGGCACGACTTGCAAGTATCTTTGTTTTACTCTAATGCTCGCTCGTCATTCATTGTTAAACTCGGAGCCATTACGTACCGTGCCGATTCAGCACAACTTCACTCTCTTAAACCTCCAACGAGCCGCGGCTCTGCAGTCCGGGTTTATACCGTCCTGCTGCTACGGCTCCTGCAGAGGGACATAAAGCCTCGGCCTTGCTGTCAATTTTTTTGTTCGCTTCTTACTTTTCTTGACTTCAAACGTGCTGTTGTGAGGGCCGTTAAACATTTCCATATAATAAACGCAATTTTTATAAGTCTAAGATTACCTTGACCCTCATTTGGACAGGTTTATGAAATATGTATCAAAAGATATAATTTGTAAATTACCCTGATACTGACTTGCACTAAATGTAAAATTAAGAGTGAAGAAAAAAGAAGCACAAAATATCAATGTAAATGCAAAAAAAAAAAAAAGTTAAATATATTGCAAGGTGTTTTAGGTTCAGGCTGTTTTGCTCCTTACTCTCTAAAAACTGCAGGACTGTATCCCCTGAGGAAACGGGTCGTGGCGATATTTCACCAGCGCATAGGCAGGTTAGGCAGAAGTGAGACGGACAGCAAAGACGAGAGGGCGACTGGACGAGCTGGGGACGCGGAGCTCCTGCGCTATGTGTTTTCAGAGAGGGAAAGGCATTAACCCAGGAAGCCAGAGAGTGCTGCGTGCTTGTTAGCGGAGCCCTGACTGGCTCACGGAGGGCAGAGGCTAATTTGGTATCTGCAGCGGGGTTAAATTAAGGTCAGCATTACAGCTTCCTAAGCTACAAACGGCCATGCAACTGATTCAGGCACGCATTGCTTGGGGCTGATAAATATTCAATGAGGAAGTCTGTTTGTTCACTACTTCTGATGTCGAGGTGGATGATGAAGGGAAAGAAATTACAAACAAGGTGCATTTGTAAATCAAAGAACAATATCCTCTGACCTTGGGCTATTTTAATATGCGACCTTGCAAGTAAAGGCTGAGCCGTGACTATCAGGTCATGGGAGGGTGACGGTTTCTGTTTGTGAGGGATGTTATTCTGGGGGGGGCATGAGATTGTATCATGGGTGAATTTTAATTTGTACATGCAGACCATCCAATCAGACTGATTGTTCAGATTGCATTTGCTTGGTGTGTTCCCTTGAGGGATACCGACTGGCAAGGAATTATGGGCGGAGTATGAATATTTTGGTTTTTGAAAATTATTTTGACCTTTTTTAACAGAGATCTGTTCCAGGGAGAAACTGGAAACAGTGACCATTAACGGTTTTTGATCTGCTTTTGGAATGAAGTTAAAAGTTAGGTTTTGTGTTTGTCTTGTCTTTTTGCATTTGTACAGGCCAAATAAACACACTGCAGTCCGGTCAGGCTGCCTGTACCAGATGGTGTAACGCGTTACCTCAGCGTCCCTGGTGGGCAGGCGTCACACGTACCAGGCTACAGGTTTGCGGTTCAGCCCATGTATATACTGGCCACCAGCCCTGCATTTAGCCTGTTAAGACACTGAACCAAAGCATCATTTTTCACTGCATAGTGCAAGCCCTGCGTTGGAAGAGATGGGCCTTCCCACTCTTCAGCAGGCCCACTCATTTCACCCATTTTGATGGATCTGGAGTGCATTTTGTTGCGTAGTGTCATGGAGGCCTGGTAGATGGCACCTCTAGGTCTAGGGGTTCAAATCTCACTTCTGCTCTATGTGTGTGGGACATTTACATGTTCTCTCTGTGTCAAATGGCTTTCCTCCAGGTCCTACAGTCCAAAAACATGCAGTTAGGCTAATCAGAATCAGAATATCTTTATTGTCATTGTAACGGGTACAACGAAATTAAGTGCAGTCCCTGTGTCAGAGAGAT
>JAACJT020000030.1:1056-33366 GCA_009936485.2 Gymnarchus niloticus
AGGGGACGGCAGAAGATGAGATGGATAGACAGTGTAGTGGAAGCAATGAACATGAGTTTGGGCAGGCTTTGAGAGGCTGTGGAGGACAGGGCGGCCTGCCGTGCTGTGGTCCATGGAGTCGCGAAGAGTCAGACACGACTGCGTGACTAAACAACAACAACATTCAATGGTTCTAATGCAATGTTTTTAACATCTGCTCAATATTCAATTCTTTTTGCTCCTACACTACCAGCCAGTGTGTGTTAATGTCAGTGCACCTGTGTCAGTATGTGATTAAAGCTTTGAAATTATTTGTGTGGTGTAATTTCAGACTGTAGGCAGGTACAGACACCTCCTTCCTGGTCCTATGAGCAGTCCTACCCCTACCTTGGCCAGATCTCCACCACACCTGTCCACCTGACACCACCCATCTCACCCAGCCATACCAGTGGCATGTCTGCCCTTGCTGACCTCTCCAGCCGCCTCTCAGGTAACTGACTCACGGCTGACCATGCTCTCCTATTGCTGTGCGTTTACCAGAGAAAGACACATGCACACACAAAAACAAACTCACAGCTTTGTCCTGAATATTGCTTCTAATTTCTGGCTACTGTATCCCAGTTCTGGAAAATGGATGGAGATCATTTGAAGTTTCCACCCATCATCCAATCAGTAGGGTATACCTTGTCTCCAAAAGCCAACATTCTCTTACATTGAGATGGGTTAATCATCTAATACAATTAATTAAATTAAGCACTCAGGATTTTTTTGCCATGTTCCTGTCTCAAGAAAGTTTTTCTCATCTTTTGAAAGTTTTTTCCAGGTCAAATTTGCTGTATTCTGCTCGATGTTTTCCTAGTCAAATGATTTGAAAGCAGCTCTGCTACATCCACCTTGCGAAACAGGCATTTCACACACTGCAGATGGCTTTAGGCTGTTGTCAGTTTTTACTTTAAAATATTTACACACTGTAGACAATTAGTGTAACAGCTACTCATTTTTCCAAGCATGTCTCGTTGCACAGTTTTAAGGCTCAATGTTACAGCTTGTGATAGTCTACATAACAATGTACATGGAAAGTTAACTTAAAACTAAATTAAAACCAGATGAAATTTGATCGAACTTACTGTAGTCAATGCTGGTCTATTAGAATGTCCTTTGACTGACCCTGATACTGATCTTGCAGATTGGAATGGAACATTCATAGTCAATAACATAAACTGACTGATTTGGTCATTAAGTAGTACATAGGCAGATCTCCATTAACTGATAAAAGTAAGTGTTTTAAGGTTTGGTATCAAATTAAGCATAAAAGTATTACGTAAGAATTTATATTGCTCTTACACAAAAACTTGCCATGATTCTTTTTGCATCTTCATCTCTGACCTTTGACTCCTGTAGGTTCAGAGTTGGCAGCATTCAGTGACTCCTGTCTTAACTTGGAGAGGTCCTTCCCACCTCTCCCCTCGCTGTCTGATGGGCGAGTGCACTACGCCTCAGGATTCAGCTATACTCCAGCCCCCATGTCCATCGGGGTGTCAACCATGTCAGGTCCCACTGGTCGATACGCTTATCTGCCGCCCCCTTACCCTGCTGGCGCCACCCAGTGCCAAGGCAGCTCCTCCCCTTACCACATGTATTACAGCAACCCCGGCACCTCCTACCATTTCTCAGTGATGCCACCTGGTGGGGGAGAGCGTTTGCCTACCAGCACCCTGCCACCTTGTTCTGATGCCTCCTTAGGCTCTGCCTCACCACACCCTTCACTGCCCAATCAACACAATGAAGGAAGGGCCTGCAGTTCCCCTCCCAACTTGTCCACAAGGACAGGACGCTCAGAGGAAGTTGTGTGGCGGCCATATTGAGGCAGAGTATGCGTGACGACTCGTGCTAGTGTTCATACTCCAACAAAGAATTACTCTGCCTGACTCTTGAGTGAAGGGAAGTCATTTATCCAGTTATTTTTATATTTTTATTTTTCACTTAACCCCATGCGAGAATTGTTACTTCTTCACACATGCTGTCTGGACTTCGAGCTGGAGCATTTCTTGACCTTTTTCCTCATCAATGGCATAGGACAGAATGGTGTCCAGGGATTTTCCTGTAAATGCCACCTAGGCCATTTTGGCCTTTGCCTGGGTGCATCAGACCAGGCATTCAGGGATTTGTCCAAGAGCTCTAGGCCAGCCAAGATGCACTGTATGGACAAAAGTTTTGGGACACACATCTTCATCATTGAATTCAGGTGTTCCATTCAGACCCATTGCCACAGGTATATATAATCAAGCACCTAGCCCTGCAGTCTGCATTTGCAAACAATTGTGAAAGAATGGGTCGTTTTGAAAAGCTCAATCAATTTAAGTGTGGTACTGTCATCGGATGCCACCTTTGCAATAAGTCAGTTCATGAAATTTCTTCCTTGCTAGATATTCCACAGTCAACTGTAAGTGGTATTATTGCAAAGTGGAAGCATGTAGGAATAACAGAAACTCAGCCAGAAAGTGACAGACCACGTAAAGTCACAGAGCGGGGTCACCGAGTGCTGAGGCACATAGTGCATAAAAGTTGCCAACGCTCTGTTGACTCAGTAACTGCAGAGTTCCAAACTTCCTCTGGCATTAGCCTCAGCACAAAAACCTGTGCTCTGGGAGCTTAATGGAATGGGTTTCCATGGCCGAGCAGCTGCATTCAAGCCTTACATCACCAAGCACAATGCCAAGCATTGGATGGAGTGGTGTACAAGCACACCGCCAATGGACTCTGGTGCAGTGGAAACGTGTTCTTTGGAGTGACAAATCATGCATGGACGAGTCTGGATTTGGCAGATGCCAGGAGAGCATTACCTGCCTTACTGCATTGTGTCAACTGTAAAGTTTGGTGGAGGAGGGATAATGGTATGGGGTTGTTTTGAAGGAGTTGGGCTAGGCACCTTAGTTCCAGTGAAGGGAAATAATGCTTCAGCATACCAAGACATTTTGAACAATTCTATGCTTCCAACTTTGTGGGAACAGCTTGGGGAAGCCCTTTTTCTGTTCCAGCATGACTGTGCCCCAGTGCATAAAGCAAGGTCCATAAAGATATGGTTGGGTGAGTTTGGTGTGGAAGAACTTGACTGGCACACACAGAGCCCTGACCTCAACCCCATCAGACACCTTTGGAATGAACTAGAACGGAGATTGCGAGCCAGACCTTCTCATCCAACATCAGTGCCTGACCTCACAAATGTTCTTCTGGATGAATGGGCAAAAATTCCCAGAGACACTCCAAAATTTTGTGGAAAGCCTTCCCAGAAGAGTGGAGGCTGTTATAGCTGCAAAAGGGGGGACCATCTCCATATTGATGCTTATGGATTTAGAATGGGATGTCGTCAAATTTCCTGTAGGTGTAATGGCCTGGTGTCCCAATACTTTTGCCCATATAGTGTAGCATGAAACTGATGACAGTTCTTATTTACAATCGTTCTGTGCTCTGTGCTGAGGCCTAAGCAAAACAATGGAGGTTTCATGCTGTTAACTTTTTGTAGCTGTTCCACGGTCATCGTTATAATATTTTGACATACTCAGTGAACTATTTAACTTTGTTTTATCTAATTTATTGGACTTCATTTGTATTTAACTGGTCATTCTGTTTATGTAGTTTGCATTTTATTTATTTAGCAGACACTTTCGTTTGAAGCCATGTACAGCAAGGCAGATATATCACAGCATACAGCAGTAAAGGGAATACCTAAGGTAGTTAAATGTAGCTAGGCTGAGCATCCAGTGAGAGGGCAGCAACACGTGCAGGCTAGCACTGGAGCAAAAGTCATGTGAATTCTTTCACATCAAGGTAAACCTAGCAGAAGTGATTTACAATCAAAATCACTACTAATAAACAGGTGTGGGAAAAGAGCATAATCGAAAGGTCGTCAGTGACAGGTAAGGTTGTATTTACATAAACGCCTGCATCCTGTCCTGCTGGGCCCGTCCTTCAGTGTGCCCATCCATGTGTCCTCATACAAACCAGGGTATTGAGTAGAGAATCAGAAATGTGTAAAAGTCTGATGTGGATTATCCATTCATGAAAAGTGAAAAGTCATTTTGTAATGTTTTCTTAATATAAATAAGTTTTTAGTATGTGTCTCTTTGTTTACTTGAGTTTTGGAGGACTACATGCAGGATGAACTTAAGCGAAGACCACACACACATACAGGGATACTCAACACTTCCACATCATAATCGTCTTCGCATATGACCAAAGTCTCTTTTTCTCTTTTTCTTCTTGAGTGATGTTCTCTCTTCATTATCATCCTTCTCCCAGTACCTGAGTCTCCATTCTGTTTCACCTCTCAGCATAATTCGCTTCTTAATATTAATCTTGCGGCTTTCTTTTACCCTTTCATCCACACACACTGCTTTTCGGTCTGCAGCTGATACACGGTGAGTATGGCCACACACACAGACCCAAACACACAGCAGTGACATGTGAGGGACAGGATACTCAAGGCCAAAATCTGCACTTATCTCACACGTGACATAAAATTAGAACTTTGAGGCCAATGGCAAATAAAGTTTAAACTAATGCAGAGCAGATGCTCCACATAGCTGTGCTATCTACTTAGTCTGATACTGTAGACAAATGCTTCAGGACCCAACATAGCATGTCTGATAATGCTAGAATATAACCACAAATGGTGCACTGGCAAAATTAGCTGGATGATAAAAACATGGATGGATATGTGTGTAATATTACACAGTTAAACAAATTTTGCATTTGACAATAAAAATGACCTAATGCTTTAGACTTGCATTGATAATATATGCACAGCAAAGAAATTGCTGTGCTTCTTGTTAAATGTGGAGTAGTGGCACCCCCTGGTGGCCAATCCATTCAAAAGTTCAGAATATTCAAAATGCATAACACAAACCTGACAATTTTCATGAAACGGACCATCAGGACAGCACGTAACATTTTGCATCACAATTAAAATTATCCACATTATTAAATTATGAATGGATGGATGGATAGGATTGCAGGGGATGCATCATGAGATCTGTGGTGGTCTTGAGGTGGGCTAGGAAAGGGTATTCAAACCTTTTATGACTGCAAAAGTCAGGGAGACGGACTTGTAGTGATTTAGTCCTGTAACCTGTTTCTGTGTGGGTGGATGAATAAAATGTATGCGCTATCAGGTTTTCACACCTACTGACATCTGGAGAGCCTGGTGAGTTCATTGTCTCTGATAGCAAGTGGACAAAGGCTGGTGGAGGGGAGTGGGGCCAAGCTACAGTAGTGAAAAAGATTCACAGGTAGCTGAAAGAGGGGCTGAGAATGTGAAAGGTGAGACTGTGAATGGTCCTTTGTTCCTTGAAAATGGCAGTAGAATGTGTTCAGAGCTTTAGATCGTTCATGAAGTGCAGGTTGTTGCGAATAGTGGAGGTTGCTCTCACTTTCTGTTCAGCGAGTTCCTGGAAATGTCTCCAGACTGAGTTTTTTTTTTTTCCCAGCTTATCTGTATACTTCACATTTGCTGCCTTAACCCTTTTCTTGAGCATGTACTTGGATGTCTTTTAGAGGACTTGTCAGGGTGCGAAGGTGATTCTTGATGCTCTATGGGAAGCTATGGTATCAGCATGGTACAGCATCCCTGTGGAAACGTTCAGAGGCCTCACTGAATCAATGCCTCGCTGCATAGCTGGAATATTGGGGGAACGAGCAGGACATACCACCTACCGTATGGGGCCATATTTTTTACCTTTTGTAAGCTGATGTCAATGTCATGCTTGTCAAACCACTCATGCACACTCCTAGTAACATGAAAAGGAGAAAGATCCATCTGCAGCCAACCCGTGTCATGATGGACTGCAGCAGTCTGTGACAATTGTAGTTTTTCAGTGTTTTTTTTAAGTGTAGGCCTGTCAGTTAGGTTGTATCATTTTATGTTACTGTGTGTTGTGTGTGTAATATTCTTCATTTATTGATATTGCATTTTATTATGTCGTATTTTTATTGTTTGTTTTCCCCTTAAGACTGAAAAGAAACTAAATTTCAGCTCATTGTATGAACTGTGTCATACAGTTGAGAAGACAAAAATACCATCAATTAAATTAGTTTTTATTTCCTTAATTGTATTTGTATTTTTGATTATCATTTTATTTTTTATTTACACATGTATAGGTTATGTGAAGCATTGTGAAAGTAGAATTTGTTGTATTTTACTTGCAGCGTATCGCTCAAGTTGTTTTAGCAGAAAGTTAACGTGTGGCACAGCAGGAAGTACGGGCCAAACACTGAAATGTGACTGATGCACAAAATAACGGCATCACGTCACATCACAGTCATTCCTTTTCATTAGGCAACGCCACCGTCACTTCAGTCTACCGGAAGCGTTCTCAACGACTACCTGTGCTCAGTTAATTTTCTTGTTGTAGCCCTGCTGTTCCACTGTCAGGTGTCCTGTGTCAGAGAATGTTTTTAAGAGCCAGTAATGCAGGGGATAGGCAGAGTCAGTTATGGCTCTGTACGTACAGTTATGGCTCATCCGAGTATGCATGAGCAGGTCTCGTGATCATTTCTGCATATGCCGTAGTGAAGGACTTATCTAAAGATCCCGAAAATTAAAAACTTGTAGCCCGATGAAAGACTCGCTTATATGCTTGAAAAGTCATCTACGGTATATTTTGGTATGGTGACCACACAAAGAAGAGCTTTGGTACAGTTGTGGAGCAGGCAAACGCGTCTTTTCACCCTGAGCTGAAGCTGGAATCAGTTTTCCACGCAAGAAGGGGCTTTACGCTGTCTAATTTATTTTGTCGGTCATTGAGTGGTTACAGGCGCCGTTGCTCTCCATTAATTACACTCACTTTATCCGACACACCCGCCATACTATATACACTTATATACTGTAGCTGTACGTGCCAGCGGAGATAAGAGGGCGTTTACCTAGTAACGCTATTCTAGCCGCTGATTCGACCATATGACATTCGGGTAAGCTAATCAGAAAACAGAATGGATAGACGAAAACGACGAATGGTTGGACGGCACTCTGGCGTCATTTACGTCACATGCATCATGCGCGCCAAATTTGTACTGTATTTGTGAGTGAATAGATTTGGAAGAGCTTCAAAATGGCTCAACAAGAAGGTTATTCCCCGAGTTTTAAGAGGCCAGCTGACATTCTGCGAATTCGTAGGAAGAGAGCGCAGAGCGAGAAAACTGGTACCGACGGCCGGGTGGCTGGGTGCAGTCCCAGGGCGTCAGAAGCGAGAGTCAGGCCGTTTTCGCCCGGGCCGCTCATCGGTGCACCGAGCCGCAGCGGCGGTGGCGTTAAGCGCAGGAATCCGTTCGCCAGCATCGAGAACACGAAGAGGCAGGCGACACTTTCCCCGGGAGATGGTCCTGAATGGCGGGAGTTCACCCGTGTGGACGGACCGTCTGTGCTGCGTACAGAGCCCCTCACCCAGCCCGAAAAAGACGATCAAGAGGGGGACGAGGTACTCCATCTCTACGGTCAGCTCTTTAACTTATAATACATGCTGTGGAGGCTGGCTGGTCGTCCCACTCCTTATCTAATTCGTTTTCCTTTTATTGCGGTAGCCCCGTTCTTTCTACGGGACTGATTCCGCGTTTGACGACGATTTGTTTTCGGCCGATGGGAGACCTACCCTAGCCTACCCGGTACGTATGAATCCGCCATGACGAGCCGTGTTCCCTTTCCAGTGGAGGCCTCTGATAAACTGGACGCTCGATTCTGTATTGGCAGAGTGGAGAAGAACCGGGCGCCAGTGAAGCCACGCCCCCCGCTCTGTGTGCAGAATATCCGGCGGACTGGAGCCTGAAGACGCGGCTCCTGTTCACCTCGCCGCTCACCTTCTCTTGGACCGAGCATCTCAAGGCACAAGAAGAGGCACAGGGGTTCACCCAGCACTGCCGGGCAGCACACAGCACTCTGCCTTCGCAGATCCAGGTATTATATACGTACACTTTAGCGCAGTCACATAGGCACATGTAGATCAGGTAACCTGTATCATCATATAGACTCATTGCATTTCTTTATGCTTGCATACACAAAGCAACCTCCCTGTACACATACAAGTATGGTTTACCAGCACACAGATTAATCTTATCAGAGGGGCTATTTGTGTATGTGTGCATATGTGTTTCAGTTGACTTATCTTTTTTTTTTTCCTTTGCTTCTGTGTGTATTTAATGTCCTGAATCTAGGAGCCTCGCACCAGTACTGAGCTGCGCTGTGCCTTCCTGCAGTGCCTGGTTTACTGGCAGCATCCTTCCCTGCCCTGGGTGCCCTTGTTCCCTCGCATTGGGGCTGAGAGGAGATTCTCTGAGAAGAGCATGCCCTGGGCACAGGATGAGGATGTGCAGCAGAGACTGATGAGTGACTGGTGAGAGTGGCTGGAGTGGAATTCCAGTAGGAGCATTACTGGTCCCAGTCCTGTGTTGTCCAACATGACACTGTCAAAATAAGATTAAACTTTTAGCAGTACAAGTCTTCTATTTATTTATACTTTTGACTTTCGCAGTGAATCAGAAAGTCGTCATATACTGCAATTGAATTTTCCCTGAAGCCTCAGTAGCAAACTTCCCCTAAAGCAGTGCGCTCACTAATTACCCCTTGTGTTCCAGGTCTCTGAGCGTCACCTCCCTGTACAGCCTGCTGCGGGCTCGACTCTGCCCATTCTTCTATCTGTGCACCTATCAGTTTACAGTGCTGTTCCGTGCTGCCGGCATGAGTGGCACCAGTGGCATCACAGCTCTGCTCTCACCCACCACCAGGGGGCTGCGGGAGGCCATGAGAGCTGAGGGTGAGTGCGCTGTTCACTGTCCAAGCACAGTATGAGGTAACGCGTTACAGGAGATTTCCGGTGCTTGAAGCAGAAGCAAGGAACTTGCATACATTTTGTATGCTTCATTTGTGCTGAATCACATGTTTTTCCCAGGACTGTAATTACGATTGACTGCACTGATGCACTCTCACTGCCAGAGGGTCTTGTATGCACTTCCACTCACTGCTAAGTGCATTGGGGTGGCCTTTAAGGTGGCGAACCTTCCATAGGAATGTGCAAAGGAAGGTGGAATGAGTTGGGAGAGGAAAAAGGAAATGGAATCAGATTCAGCCTATGTCTCCAAATTTGGATCTCAGGATTTAATGTATACAAAGACATAATGTAACAATGTGTATGTTCACTTGTAGGAATTGAGTTCACACTGCCTTGGCTGGAGGAAAGGAAGAGGAGCAGGGAAGGACTGGAGTAAGTGTAAGGGTATGGGAATGGACCTCACACCCGACCATTAGTCTGATTTGTAAGGGAGTAACTGAGCACTTTACTGTCACAGCACTGTCATACTGCCATGAAAATGCTCAAACTGTGAAACAAACATTCCAGTCCCCTGATGGAATAATTACTAAACGAAATGCCGGTTTGGTGACATGAAACGAGGCTTGCCCATGTATCATTGGATTTTATCTATTTTTCTCTGATAACCAATGTAAGATTTTTGGTCAGTATTGGACCGTTCTGAATATCAGATCAGCACATCCCAAGTAACTTTCACTCTTGAAATTTCTATCGTAGGGGTAGCTGTGAATCATACATTTCTTCTCGTTGTTATTCCCTGCAAATTTCAGGCAAAAGACTTAATACAACTTAATCAAAATCAGTTTTCAAATATTCTGGGAAAGAAAAATGTGATTTGTTTACCCACATTAATAAACACAAGCAATTGTTCAACAGACAGACAACTGGTTAAATTGTTAAATGGTCTCTTCCCTATTTTACCTGATTTTATGTATCAGTAGTCATCAGTAAGTTTACTCATTTCAGGAGGGATGCTCACATAATACCATCGAAGAAGAAACTTGCCCTGAAAAGAAGTGCCTGCAAATGCACTGTGAGACTGAGGTTTAAATCATTTAACTCGTGTCACACAGTCCCATTGCTGTTGCAGAGACAAGAAACAGGGTGAGGCAGAGGAGGAGGAGGAGGATGATGATGATGATGATGATGAAGCCAGTTTCTCCTGGCTAAAGCAAATGGGTGTACAGGACCAGATAAAGAAACCTGATTCAATTTTCATCAAGCTGTATCCTTTGTGGGTTGTTCTGTTTTTAAGCTGCTAACATCTACTCATGCAAAGTCAAAAGTACTCCATGCAGTGCTTTTGGTCACAAAAAACAAGACCTAAGTCTGTGATGTGTGTAGCTAGGAAACGTAAAATAGTGAAATTTTGCTTGTGATCAAACATTTCTGTAGGGGAGTACTTGTAAACTATTCAGTATCCTTGGCAACAAATATATCTAGTTAAATCAATTGTATAAATGCTAGAATACATCATGTGCAACTTTTTCTTGACCTCTGACCGCAGCCGTAAAGAAAACGCTGAGGTGCAACTGGACCACAGACCCCAGTCAGTGGTCTTGGTGAAGGGCCCTCACACCTTCACACTCCTCAACTTCCTCATCAACTGTAAAGCTTTAGTGGCTGCGTCTGGAGTTCAGGCAGGCCTACCCCCAACCCTGCTTGCCCCTGTGGCATTTCGAGGTGCCACACTGCACACACTCAAGGTGATGAATCTCTGGCCCCTTCGATCCTGAACAATGTGATGTAGGCCTTTTCCAGTTAAGGTTTTTTTTTTTTTTTTTCTTCCTTTTAATCAATACTGACAAGGTTCACTTGAGTTGCTAAATGACCCATGTTCCATACGTGACGGCCCAGACTAAATTACCTATCTCTGATCCCAGGCCCGCTGTGTGAATGTGAAGACCCAGGTGCGAACTGGATACCGGGATGTGTTCAGTTTGGAGGTCACAGGACCCGTGATGCCTCACGCTCTCCACAGCCTCACCCAACTGCTCCGTGTTGCCCAGCGAGGGTGTTTCTCTGTGGGACTGTACACTCATGAGCCCACTGCCGTGCTTAACACCCCGGTTGCCCCCCACCAGGCAGAGAAACAGGTCAATCAACAGAATGAGACTTCACCTGCTTATACATCTGTTTTTACTGATGAGGTTTAGGTGAAATTCCTTAAAAACTTGTCTTGTTTTCAAAAAATCTGGTAGCCCCAAAGGTACATACCTGAGAAGGATATACAGTGTATGTTCAAGACAATATGCCACATTTGAAATAGACATCAGTATGGAGAAGAGATGAAAAAATAGGGCAGAACTGCTCAGCCAAACATACCTTTGTGCATGTTAACCTTGTGGAATTACAAAAACCAGAGTTAAGGATTTTTCTTTAAGAATGTATTACAATATTCTCTCCTCTCTCTAGGAGGAAGTTGCCATCTCTTTAGGAGCCTGTGGTCTGGCCCCTAGCACAGCAGAACAGTTATTTGGTGGAGCTCACTTAGGCAAATCTGCACTGAGGCAACTGCACATGGATGAATACTCTTATACCTGGAGGACCTGACCAAGGCCCACATGGAGACCTGATGAAGCCTCTTCATTTTCTTCTGGCTTCTGCACCCTGCCCTATTGATACAGCTGTAACAACTCAGCATATACTAATATCCAGTGCAGGACCTGGGATTCATCCAGTAGCACACATACAGTACCTGCAAGCAAAGCCAGCATTGTTCTCAAACACAGACCTTCCCTGAAAGGAGAAGAGTCCGTGTTCTTTGTCTGCTGAAGACTGCTACCTAGAAGGTACCCGGCTGCTGGAGGAGGATCTATTTCGAATACTAAGATGAGTTCATGGGTGAGGATAGCAGGACATTTGCAGTGAGTGACATTCGTGTTTACTCAAAGCCACTGGAGGCCATGCAAGATGTGTATGGAAATTATTAGAAGAATTTTTCTGACTCGGGATTTATTTTTTCATAGATTTTATGTGATTAAAGTGACTGTTTTTAAGTAACCAGCCTCTGCCAGTGATGGATGGACACTTTCAATCACCTGTTGAGTTCAGTTCCTTTAATGAAAAATGTGGAAAGCTGTCCACACTACAGTTAAACCTGAAAGGGATGGTTTTTCTTTAACACAGCTACATTTGTATTGGAGAAAAATCTCACCTAATCTTCTATAGATGAGGTTACATTCAAAAGGGTTTGGGTGATAGTATGATGGTTAATGACTGTTAATCAAGCCCTGTTACATTTGCTAGTCTTTTTCTCATTGAACAGGATAGATAACCCAAATTGCTCTGAAGCATTCAAACATAACATCACTATGGAAGTTTGTGTCCACTGAACAGCATTGTAGTTACTGACATACAGTAGCTGACAAACAGTTTATACAGTTCATAGGTGTAGTATGAGTTTAAAGATATTTAGAAAACTCCAAGGTTAATGGTTGGGCCTTTATTTTTAAAGCAAAAATTTAAAGCTATTGTTTAATGGCCTTTGTTTCAGAACTTGAAGTTATTCTGAAGAAAAGAACAAAAAAGGCTACCTTTTGGCAGTGTACACATTTTGAAATGTTAAAAAAAATAGCTCCATGGATCCGTCAGTTTTTTTCCCCCTATTGATACGACAAATTCACTAGATTGAGGTCAGAAGCAGCATAAGAGCCATTCCCAAAGAAACCCCACTTAGAAAGGATTGTATTTGGTCCAGAAACGGCATGCATTCAGCAGACAGCTGGCATCCCCACAGCTTTATAATAGATGGCAAGAGTACAGCTATCAGGCCTCCACTATGGATTAGTCTGTTTGGTCAACACGTTAAAAAGAAGTTAAAAGATTCCATCCCAGCATTACTACTAAAGGTTAAAACAATTGTTCAACAGGTGATTTATAATGAAGCGTTTCAAGAGAAACGCTAGTCACAATCCATAATACTTGAGGTCCTCCTCCACTACTACGTACATAAAAAAAAAAAAAACAAAATCCATCTATGCAGATTTGCAGCTAAAACAGTGGGCATTAACAGTGGGGGAGGGATGCTGGTCCACCAATTACAAGTTGTATGTTAGCATTCGCCATCTGGTTACGAGAGGAGGGGTTTGCTTGCATGCATGTCAAGAAGGGTGGTGATCACCCAGTGGAGGTGGCAGCAGTGAAGACTGGACCAGTATGCACCTTCTCCCCAGATACCTCCCCCATGGCCTGCAGAGCCACTGTGGCTGCCATGGCTTTAGCGTGCTTCTTGTTGGGACTAGCAGTCTGGGGCTGGTAATCCGTACCATTGACCACCACCTGCAGAGTTGGAAGAACAACGTCTCAGACCTTGTTATGTGCTCATGCAAAAAGACTGCATCATACACTTGCCTTGAAGAGGAAGTTCTTGCGATGGTCAGGCCCACTGTGATGGACCATGACAAACTCTGGTGGGGCCCACTTCTTCTTGTTACAAATCTCCATGAGAGCAGACACAGGGTGTTTGCCTGATATGGGAACAAGGTTAGTCCACACCCATTTTTAAAAAGCACAAACAAAGGATTTCTTTGTTAGGATTGACATACCCAGCAAGTCTTTCATCACAACTAGACTTCCAGACTTCTGCATCTTCTCCCCCTCAGCCACCAGACCTACAGAGTTCACGCAGACACACATGACTAGGGTGCAACTTTAGACTACGGATGCACTTCTGTACATTGCTTGCCTCAACTGAATTCCATGAAAGTGAATTCAACACATTCTTAAGCCAGTGCGAAGGGAAAGTAAGAAACCGTTTCTACCCTTTGACACTCCCGTCCTCTGCCTGCTATTTCTCCTCTCACCTTTGCGATCTGTCTTGAAGTCGATAACGATGGGTTCCACAGTGCCTTCTTTGTATTTGCCGAGGCCTTCACCAACACGCCAGCCCATCTTTCTCATCAGGAACTCACCCACGCCACCTGAGACGGGTGCAGCACGGAGGAACTGGTCCTGAGGGGTGGGAGAGAGGTACATATAGTAGAAGGAGAAAGTTAGTCTCTAGGCATGTGAATGGATAGCACAATGGTAGAGAGCAGAAAGACAGGGCTTCACATCACACCCCATTTGCCAGGTGGTCAGTGTATTCTCACAATAACAAGAAGTGGAACAGACAGACAAGGTGCATTCCCACCCCCAAGGCCCTGGGCCTTGTAGGTTCTCTAGCTGCCTCTTGACATGTACTGTTCTCCCAGGTAAGGGAGGGGCCGCACATTCACAATACAGCAAAAGAAAAACCATACTGCATTCCTCAGAGAATAAGACTGACCAACCCTTGACCTGTAGAGCCACCGGATACTCCTTTCACCTGCACCTCCTCCATTTGACACAAAAGTCTGCCTTCCCAGCTGTGTGTGCTCGAAAGGCCCTGCCATCTAAGCACGCACACATTCCTCTGCTGAATGCCAGCTGTCAATCATGCAGGTTGGCACATCTCCACCTCTGACAATGGCACTGTGCCAAGCGCCAAAAACTAAACTAGCATCACCATTACAAGCAAAACATAATTTATAAAGGTAAAACATGCAAGTAAGAAACGACATTATATTACTCAAAAAAAATTGAGAGAGCATTTGAGAATCTCTATTTAACCAGAAAAAGTATATTATGAAAACACGCAGACAGGCCATTGTGGAAGGTCATATACATACAGATCCACACAAATATAGATAGACGTAAGGCTGTCGTTGGCGTACGTACCTTGGCCCCTTATCATCGGCCGTGCATCGGTTGTGAATGACAGGGCCTGACAGTGACCATGGCAACAAGGCAGCTACAAGGACTGACCCTGAAACAAGTTTCCATACAGAGGGGTGAAAGTTCACAGGTCAGACTGTGAACCTCCACCTCTCCCCGTACCCCCCAATCCCAGGAGTGGAGTCCCCAAACCGGCTGGTCCCCGCCCCCACGTTGTAATGGGCAGCCCCTCGTTCCAGGCAATGTATGTGTGTCAATATCACAGTTTTACAGGTGGGAATATTCTTTCCCCCACCCAAGGGCCACATACTGATTTACATTACAAGAAATGACAAAATCACCTTTATTCTACATAGAGCTACCTTCATTCAAGTCATCTGCATGCACCAACCTACAGGGTACAGGTACAGCAGGTAAGAATCGATTAGATTTACTCTCTGTCTCATAGGGGAGAAGTTCACCTGGACGCCTTCCAAATGAAGTGCATGGGAAGGGACACCGTGTTCCAGTCTCCCTCGATGAGGCTGGCAAACATGGCACCAAGGGGAGGTGGTGTTGGTCATAAGGCGTACTTACTTCCATCTCTCATCCTCCTCCTCCCCTTTCTCATTCTCTCTGTTTCTGTATCTGTTATAGCAAAGGAGGCCCCTTGCAGATAGGTGAGACCCCCATCCTGTAATTGCACCTGCTTTGACAGAATGTCACACAAACACACCGACATCCCTGTGTCCACTGGTGTACCCGCCCTACACAATGTTGCTGCACAGGCCTTTTTGGTGCCGGCTAGCTGGTTTTCATGCATCACCTCCAGTATTACATAAAGCATGGAATTCTTTGCTAAAAGGATTACAGGACTGAATGTGTGAGGAGGAAAAACAAACAAAGATGCACAGCAGCATCAAACACATACACTGGTACAAAAATCGAACAGCTAGGTGAACAGTTTCTGTTATTAAACACCAGTATACATGGCACTCACAAACATGCATGAGAACCAGCAAAGACTGAGGATGTTGGAACGGGTACACCCATGTACAGGGACGACACAGTGACACACTCAGGGGCTTCTGCAGGAGGTCCGGACTCAGAGGTGAGTGGAACTACCGTGAATTTAACTGTGAGCTTTTGAAGGCACCGGGTCAGTGAAACTCCTGCAAATATGTGAACGCACGTAAGCCATGCTTGCAAAGTGAGTTGACGTTAACCTTCTTCCTAAACTAGAACTGTTTCGCAAAATAGCCATGACAAACAGGTATTTAAACAAAAGAACAGTGGCTTGAGTAGGTTTAATTACTAAACACTTTAACAACTAAATCACATGACAAATTCTCTGCACTCATTTGAAGTGAAAACTCGGCTGTAAAATGAATGTAAGGACACTTGGCAGGCTACCTGAAACTGGATATGGGGACTAGCTGATGAGCTGGCATGTATGGGTGCATATTTTGCACAGTTTCATGCTGTAGTTAGGAAACACACAGGTGTGTGTCTGCTTCAACACAGTGAAGCCCCATCAGGGCATACGAGGGACAGGGTAAGGGTCTAACCTTTTTAATCCAGGCCTGCGGGCCACTGTTGGACAGTTCCTCAGAAGACAGCACCTGGGCGCCGGTGGAGCCGGTGAAAAGACCGGGAATGGAGTTGGATTGTGCCCAGGCATCCACCTGACAAGGGGTCCATTGGAGAGTTCAAAGGTTATTCCTACTATCAAAGTGAACCTATATTCTTTGAATGGATGATATGAGTACCTTTTCTGTACATGCATAGGCGTGTGTGTGTGTGTGTGTGTGTGTGTGTACACGTAAACACACACAGAGGTTGAGGCTATCTATTGGGAATCTCACCTGCTCTTGTGCCCGACTCAGCATGCAAATGGCGTTGACATCAAAGGGATTCTCAGCCAGCCGCTTCTGTGCTGCTGCTCTCTCGCTCACGGCAAGTGTGATGTCCACAGGCTGGGGGGGGTGGTTACCAGTCAGGTACGGCAAACAGCCAAAAGATCCCCCTTCTCGTACATGAATGCCCAAGTGCTTGAGTTATGTTTGGATGACTGAGTCTCATGACTAAGTCTGATTTGCAGAGAAAACACAGCTGGTCTCCTCAAAAATGAGGGTGGTAAACAGCCATGCATCAAGGAATCAAATACTGACATCAAACATCATTAGAGGTTCTTAGAAAGACTATGATGTCATTATTATTAATAGCATTGTTTTGCTGGGGAAAGTCCTTGGTATTATCATTGGCTATGTTAAGTCAACTGTTCTTTGGAATTAGTCTCTTATAGCTGATTACAGCTGTATATCAAGGCAACAAGGGACCACAAAATATAAAACAGGGTCATTGGGGCTGGGGTTTCTAATTAATGATAATGAATATTAAGTATCAGGGGTGGTGACAAGGATGGGCAAGAATGGGCAGTGTCCACAACAGGCTACCTCCTGTCCACCCGATTAAAAAATTAGAAAAGATTTTTTACTTCAAGATAGTCCTGCCCACCATGGGGTATGAAGCCTCGGTTGTCCCATCACAACTTTTTATTTTATGTGCTTATCTATGGAATTTTTGGCTGAATGCCAATGTAGTTCAAACAGCTTATTTAAGTAGTTTAAATATCCATTTCACAGTACAAGTGTGGGTAAAGGCAGATACATGTGAGGATAGATTGAGTCTACTAGTTTTTCGATTTCAATTATGAAATACAATTAATTTCTACAAACAAAAGCATCTGAATAATCTCTGAGCAAAAGAAGCTACAAACTGCACCTTCATTAAGACTCTAATAAGTATGCTTGTCTGAAGAATAATTCATACATCCAGCCATCTTCCTACTGTTTACCTTAGTCAGGGTCATAAGAATGCCTTGTACAACTCAGTCAAAATCAAACTTTAATACTGTTACATACATTACACCTCTGATCATCACACTTTTTAATCAGCCACCACAAAGTCAAACAGAGAATGTCTGAGGTTATTCAGCCACTAAGCCAGCATACAAAGACTGAGCAGACTGTCTTTTTAACCTCATTTGAAGAAGTCCCATAATGCCCACTGCCAACAAATTACTAATAAGAAATTGCTAAGACTGTATAGCATAATAAATCGTCACCACCAGGTACATATATACACACAAACGTTTCATCACTTCAAATGAAAAGCTATAGGTGCAGAAACAATGTGACTGAATTTAGGAGCTGTCTGTAATGATCAGTATTTCTTTGCTTTTGTCACATATCGCAAACACCCTAAATAATTAATGGTCTAAAATGCCACTGAATATAAAATACTAGAGGAATTTCACAGGAAGGTAAAATACATAGACACTGAATTACTAGCTCTGGTGTGACATTTCATATACATTTATTCAGCCATAAACGGATGTGCGACTGTCATTACAGCCTGCATATTTGCACCCCCCCCCAACTACAGTGTGAAAATATGCTGTCTAGTATCCTGTGAGATACACCCCACCTGTGCTCCACAGAAACTGTGCCCAAGGCGTAACCCTAAAACACATTAGCACTATTCCTAAGTATAACATACAGGGGCAGCTTCCTATCACAAGCATCCAATAACTAAGGGGCTGTGCTGCTTGGTGGTACATTTGTTTTCGGCAGGTTAATTCAGTTCATTCACCATCTACAATGCTGTAAAAAAAGCATTTGTCCCTTCTGATTTCCTCTATTTTGTCACATTAAACGGTTTCAGATCTTCATACAAAATGTAACACGAGGAAACACAAAACACAGTTTTTAAAAAATTATCATTACATTTATTGAAAGACAAATGCTATAAAACACCAGTATCATGCAATCAGGAAAATTTTAGTAGGCCGGCGACTCCTGATGGAAGATTCACTGCCGTTTCATGTTTTCTCCATCTGGAGCGAATAGCTATCACTGTGATTGGCTGGAGTCCCAGAGCCTTACAAATGGCTTTGTAAACCTTTCCAGACTGATATACTTGAATAATGTTCTTTCGTTCTCCACTCTTCTTGAATTACTTTTGATCGCACCACAAGGTGCTGCTTGTTGAGGCCTTTTAGCCTACTTGTAGTTGTTGAAAAGGCTCAAGTTAAGTGATGTTTAGCTACAATACGGCTGGTAATATTCAAGTCTTGGTTGGTCTAGTCTAACTAAAACCAATTGGAAATTTGGTTAATTAGCACACAGGGGCATTTGATGTCAAATTTCTTCAAGAAAATTTAAAAAACTGCATTTTATATATTCAGGTTGTCTTTGTCATATCAAATTTTGTTTGAAGATCTGGAGAGATTAGGTGCCACAAAAAAACCTAAGAAGAAGAAATTAGGAAGGGACAAATACTTCTCCACGGCACTGCTACCCACATGATCATCATTTAGCCTACCAAGTTCCTCACCCTGAATCCCACAGTGACTCCAAAACAGAACAGAATAAAAGCTTCAATGCCATTCTAGGCAACAAAAGGAATCAAAATAACAAACAGGAATAAATGAAAGTGCGGTGGTGAAATCATTAAAAATGAGTGTCACGTGTGTTCAAACCAGTATATGACTAAACGAGTAACAAGTGAATGATTTAAAATTAAAGACTGGTGGTGCTGCAAACACGCAAAATGAAACCATATACTGAAATGATAACATATAGAGAGCCAAGGTTCAGTGCAATGACTGCATATAGTACATTTGGGGGGGGGAAGTACAGTGAAAGTTGAACTTGTTGCTTCTTTCCTGGCTACAACGTTTGTTTGATGGCTTTAGGATAGAAAGCATTCTTCAGTCTAGAGGTACAGGAGTAAATGTTCCTGTAGCACCTTCCAGAAGGCAGGAAGGTAAACAGGCGGTGACATAGAAGTGTTGGGTCTATGATGAGTGATGACAATGGTTGCTTTTGTGAACTGTATATATCCTCCAGAGTTTGAAGTTGGGTCCTGATTGATCCTTGGTGCCAAATTGACGACATGTTGCAGGGATTCCTGGCCAGAAAGTTGATGCTGTGGGTAACTGCAGGCTTCAGTAAAGAGGAAATACAGTGCTGTGGTGTGCCCGTGTTCAATGTTAAAGTGAAGGAGTGGTGTGTTCCTAGCCTGAGATGATAGGTTGGAAAGTCCTGGGCCCAATTCTTGAATTGCTGATTGAAGCCAAGATCCCAAAGTCTGAAAACCAGTTTAATGAGAATTACTGTATTAAATGCGGAACTATAACCAGAGAACCACATATGAACATGTCTCCTGGTGTTCAAAGTATATGTACTTGTGTGGGTCTAGGGTGGTTGGGATAGAGTTTTTAAGTTGGATTCTACAATTATCTCAAAGGACTTCAGAGCAATGTGGGTGAAGGCCACAATGTATAAGTGATTAAGTTTCTTGATAGCGGTTTTCTTTGGCATTAGTACAATGCTGGCTACCTTAAGGCAGCTCAGGACTACTGTCTGGAACAGGGGCATGTTAAAAATGCTGATATACACACCAGCTGAGCAGAACAGTCCTTCGACACTTGTCCAGGGATCTGATCAGTGCCTGCTGCCTTCCCTCAGGTCCCCCTTTGTGGAACGCTCACCTCACCACGCGTCGGCAAGGCTAATGTGGGGACATTTTGCCAATGACAACACTCTTCTTGCTATATCCTAGTCGCCTTTATCAAAGCAGACAAAGAAACTGCTGAGCTCTTCTGCTAATGACAGGTCTTCCACAATACCAGCTGTGTTGTGGGCTGTCATTGAAGTGGTCTTTGGTTTGCTTTTTGAAGGTTGCCTTGGCACATCTAATACAACCTTTTAGGTTTGCCTTCGCTGTGCCATGTGCATTTAGCAGATGCCTGACCTCTTTGTTCATCCAAACCCATTGGTTGGGTAACATGCAGTTGTTTATGTTGATAGTCATATTATCCATGCAGAATTTTGAGAACTGAAGAGCATTCTTCATTGTTGGTCTAGTCATTACATGTAGCCAGTTCTGCAAATACATCCCATTCTATCTGCTCAAAGCAGTTCTGTTGTTTTCACGCAATATCTTAACTGTCTTGATGGTTGTTCTGATGCTGTTGAGGGATCTGTAAACCAGCACCAGATGATCGGATTGTCCCTGTCGAGGGAGGGCACTGCTTTACATGCATGCCTCATTTTTGCATAAACATGGTGCAGTGCATTTAACATCTTGGAGAAATGTAGGTAAAAATGTCTTAAAGATCTTAAATGTCTTAAAATCTCCTGCCATGATAAACATACCTTCGGAATGCATGGTCAATTTGTTTATGGCTGGTAGCAGTTCATCAAGCACTAGTTTAGTGTCAGGTTGCGGTGGTATGCAAACAGCTGCCAAGTATCGTATTGGATAATAACTTTCCCCAATAACAATCCAGTGTTTTTCATTAGCGTCAGCTCCAATACTCACTGGGAATATCGGATAGGCACATCCCTAATTACCACCACAGTGAAGTCTCCAGGTAGGTAGAATGGTCTACATCTCAGCATTACGAATTCCAAAACTGGTCAGCAGTACCTGTCCTTAAAATTAAGTCTCTGAACATATATGCAGAGGCTTTGCCCATTGCTCGTACCCTGCCCTTGCCAGGTGTCGCTGCACTCAGTTAGCTCAATAGCTGTGTCAGGGATTTGGAACTTTAGTCACATTTCCATGAATTTCAAAGCGTAACAGTTTTATAT
This sequence comes from Gymnarchus niloticus, assembly GCA_009936485.2. Classification (NCBI taxonomy): domain Eukaryota; kingdom Metazoa; phylum Chordata; class Actinopteri; order Osteoglossiformes; family Gymnarchidae; genus Gymnarchus; species Gymnarchus niloticus. The sequence continues at coordinate 22,229 of JAACJT020000030.1, forward strand.
GTTTCTTCTTGTGGTAGTTTGCATCCACAGATCATCCATTTTATCGGCAGCTGACCTGGCGCTGGCAAAGAAGATGCTCGGCAATTGTAGTTTTGTATGGTGAGCTTCATAGCTTGGCTTGAACTGCTTGCCGGGCCTGTTTTTGTTCTCTCCATTCCCCAATGGCATCACCTGATAGCACATCCATGCATTGCCGCGCCACCTAACAATCTGCATTGGTGTTCTCGTCGTATATATCGTACCATACTGTTGACCTGATTTTCCTAAATCTAAGAGCTCTTGGTGAGAGTGTACACTAGGAATGAAATTAAATGTTAAAAAGTAGAATGGATAAAAATGCACAAAAGAAATGAAAAATAGCTTTGGTTTGGGGGATGCAAAAGCTGCAGCATCAGCACATACCATCCATCAATACTCATATATATATACACACACAGTCTGTTTTTAAATTGAACTTTTTATACAAAAATGTTCATTATATAGAAGTTTTGAGAAGCCGCCACTAACTTAAAAATATCGTATATACAAAGCACAACAAAAAAAAGAATCACTTTATGAACCAGGGCAACCATCACCGCATCAAGTATCAAGGCGAGGCCCTTAACAGCCTTCCAGATAAAGTGTAAATAGCGACAGCATTGTGTACTGCGTAGTCAAGCAACATTTACCTGTGCGCTAAGCTCAACACTCGCTAACACACTGAAATCTGGTTAAGTTAAACAGTGTCAGAAAAAAAATTAAAAGAAATACAAAATGAAGATAGAGAAGAAGCAAACTCCAGTCTAAATTCCATTTCCTCCTCATAACTTTCTCTGAGACCAACTCACCCAACTGGCAGGAGTTTTTTAAAATGCAGATAAAGCCAAGTAGCATAACTCAGGGAAGTTTTTTTTTTTTTTTTTTAATGTCCTAATGTGCTCTTCTACTCAGACACAAGGGCTAAATCAGTTGATGTAGCTCATCCACCCAAGACAAAGGGTTACTACACAGCCATGTGTGGACATATTACCAGGCTGTGAGTGGCAAATCGCTGACTTCAAGTCAGCAGTTTGTGCCTAAAAACCCCTGCCCTCAGCAACAGGAGTCTGTGGGGGAGGTGCATTTCCCACCTGCAAGGGTGTGTCGGGAAAGACGCTGTCGCTGTCCTTGCACTCTTCCTCCGCTGTGGTCCCTGCGACGGAGACGGCCGCTGCCTTGTCCTTCTCCATTTTCTTCTCCACTGGCACCCACTCCCCATAGGCTCCCTCGTTCTCCTTCTTGCGGTGCTGGGACCCAGAAGACACGGGAAACTCCTTGGCAAAGGCAGCCTCTGTCCTCACTGCCGGTTTTACTGAGGGATTCTGGAGAAGGGGGACATTTCAGAAGGTAGCAATCATTTCATTGTTGGGTTCTTGGTTAAGACCCTTATGCCCAAAATCTGCCTCAGCAGTGCTGGATAAATGGCTGACCCTAGCTCTAACCCCAAGCTTTGCTCTCACCTGTATATGTGACTTACATAAAAAAAAAATATATGTGAAAACCAAAGTATGACTACAAGTACTTAGGAATTCATCATCATCAGAAGGATTAGGCAGAGCAGCACAGAAGACTAGGGAAGTAAGAGGATTACTACAGAAAAGTAGCTATACATTGTTTCAGTGTGGAGCAAAGGAAATTTACGATGGCCATGGAGACTGAATGATGCCTAACAGATCAAAAGAATAATATAGTTTTGTAATGTTAGGGAGGTAAGGCATTACACTGAGGCTGAAGGAAATTCCCTTGGTCTCACGGAGGGCCCCTCCACCAAATGTTTTTTCATCCTCCTCATCATCAGACATGTGTGGCTGAGCAATAGCCATTTCCTCTTTGCTCTCTGCAATCATCTTGCACTTCTGCAGAATACCAACAAGCAAATGACAAGTCACCATTACTTTCATTCCATGTCTATTACCATAAACACACCTCGCGCAAAACATCCAGTGCATGAACAATTTTACATTAGCAAAATTACATGTCACAGCAGAGATTTGGAATGATCCTTAATAGCCATCCCAATTTATTTTTGGAACTGAGCTATCATAGCCAAAACATTACTTGGAGTGGGACCATTGTTTTACCTCCGTTAGCTCCTTGATACTGATGCTATTGGCCTTCTGGGTTACCTTCCTCTTGACTTCCTCAATGTTGGCAGTGCTGGCCATGGCTGTAGGTTGGGGCTTAGTAGTGATGGTAGGCAGAGCAGGTAGGGCAGGCATGTTGGCCAGGGCACCCATGTTGGTCAGTGCAGCAGTCATGGTGGCAGCGGTCATGGTTGCCATGGCTGCATTCATGGTAATATTAGGCATGCCCATGGACATTCCCATAGACAGGTTCATGGACAAGGGCAGGGACATGCTCAGAGGGGAAGAAACTGAGTTTGGTAGTGACAGCTGGGGGAGAGCTTTAGGCCTCAGGCTCTCAGGAATGGGCATGCCAACCTTGGCACACATGACAGCCGCATTAGCCTTGGCAATCTCCAGAAGCTGGTCTTTATCTGCAGGGAAAACGGCAGTTTGACACTGTTAATTTATATGGCTAATTCAGTACCAGTCATGGCTGAGCACCGTTACATGTCGCTATGAAATACCGTCTTTAGGGAGAAAAAGTAGGCATTTGATCTGATGCAACAGATCTGTATGCTAATGCAAACACGGCAGAATCGTTAGCATGTAAGAATGAGATCATTTCGGGGTACGAATGGAGATCGTGATTCAAAAACTATTAATCATGTGGCCCTAGTTGATACGTTAAATAATGGGGTTCTCTTGGACCTCAGGTGGACCAGTCGGAACTAACACAAAGGCTGAATGCAGACTGCATGCTGTATACTGCCCAGGTCTGGTATAAGTAGAAAGTCTGTCCTATCTTTGCTACTATAACAGCCTCTACTTTCCGGAGCCATTACATGTTGGAACATTGGTGGGATTTGTTGCAATTCATCCCTAACAGCATTAGTGTGGTTGGGCATTGATGGTGGGGGATCTGGTTCCTGTCTGTTTGTATGGCCTACCACTTTGCAACTGAACTTGTACTGCTTACAGAGATTCCACTTCGCCTGCAGTTGACCAGGGCAAAAATTACTGTAAAGTGACTTACTGTAAAAGAGGCATCCTAAGATGGTACTAAGTTCAAAGTCACCAACCACTTCAGTATGATCCATTGATGTGCCAATGCTTAATTACAAACCTGTGTCAGCAATGGGTATGGCTTACTTATTCAAGCTGTGGTGTCAAAATACTTTGAACCATAGAGTGTGGAATACATATCCAATTACTTTCTAGTTCAATTCAATTCAATATTTATCTTTCAGTCTGATGGTTGTAGGCAGTTAAACAGGGCTCCATAGCCATGCTCCACAACAGGCCATAACACTGATTTATGTATTTGGCAATAAATGCTCTTACCTAGCTCAGTAAGGCGAGGCGGAGTTTTGCTTGTGCTTCGACGGTTATGAGAGGTGGACCTCTTCTTGCGAAGGATGACGACAGGAGAATGGCTTGGTTCACGTCTCCACCTGTCCCGGCGATCAAATGAGTTGCTACGGAAACCACCTCTACGCCTACGAGATAAGGAGCGAGACCTTCTTGACCTTGAACGGCGGTTACGGTTTGTAGATCGTGAGCGCATCCTCCTCTTTCTACCTGGAGAGAGAGACTTTGAGCGTCTGGTTTTCTCTACAGATTTTGATCTTTTTTTCCTAGCCATCGACCGGGACTTGGAGCGTTTCCCCCTCCAAGATGACCGGGAATTTGACCGCTTTTTTTTAACGGGTGTTCTTGATTTGGACCGCTTCCTTTTGGTGGTTCTGGAAGTAGATTTTGATCGTGACTTCTTTATTTTCATTACGGACTTGGACCTTGATCTCCTCCTCTTTGTGGGAGATTTAGATTTTTTCTTCCGACTTCGGGACCAAGATCGTGACCTCTTCCTTCTAGGAGACCTGGATTTTGACTTCTTCCTCCGAGAGGTAGACAATGAATGTGAACGCCTTCTTCGGGAAGATGAATTTGATTTTGAGCGCTTCTGCCGAGCAAAAGACTGAGATGTTTTTGTCTTTGAGAGAGATCTTGATTTTGAACGTTTACTTCTTGTTGGGGATGCAACCACTGATGACTGTCCATCTTTTGAGGAGTTTTCCTTCTTGCTGAAAGGACACTTTGGTTCTGAATCCCTCTTTTCTAGAGGATGCTCATCGACTTTTGATGCTAAACATGATCTGGAATTGTCTGGTTTAGTTTCAGTTTCTGAACTCTCATGCCTGCCTGGGGATGTTGACCTTTGTTCATGTGGACATTTCACATCAGATTCAAGTTTTATTTCTGTAGACAGAACAGGATCAGATATTTCAAGCAAAGGATTTTTTAACACCAGGGGTAATGATTTGGACGGCTTACTGGACTGAGGAGAAAAGGACCTAGAGCTAAATTTAGACTCTTTGCCTCTATCTTCAAATACACTTGATGTGGTACTATTCTGATGATTGTCTTTAGAGGTGTCATGTAACGGACTGTGTAACAGCAAGTCCTGAGAAGTTGGTGGCAGCTGAGAAGTTGTACATTTTTCAATAGCATTCATCTGTAGGGATATAGATTCATCAGTTGGCTCTGTAGACGTGACCACAACTAAAGGGGTGCTGCTGAGACTTTCCACTACAAAAGTAGGCTGAGGATTTGCACTGCTGTCCACCAGAAGGGGTATTGGCCTCCATGACCCAACAGAAGATGCAGCTTTATTTGCATTATCAATGCTCTTTTCTTCAAAAGCATGTTCTAATTTAAGACCACAAGAATCTACTGGAGTTTCTTCTTTTACAGATGATCCCCCTAGATCTACACTCTGAATACTTACTTCTGTAGATACTGCACTGACTTCCTCTCTTTTCACAGTACCACTTCCTATGGCATGAATTTCAGTTGGTGCCATGCCAGTGGTAACTACTTCTTTGGAAGGGCATCCTGAGATTCCCTGCTCTGCAGTGAATGGACTCTTCTCATGTGACTCAATTTCTCCTGAAACTGACCTAGATTTTGATTTGGTTTTAGATAGAGACCTTGACATTGATTGTTTGCTCCTTTCGGACTGTTTTTGGCCACCACGGGGAGATTTAGAGCAACGATGTCTAGCAGGTGATCTTGATTTTGACCTCTTACTGCGTCGAGAGGATGGAGTTTTAGATCTTCTCTGCCTGGATGGTGATCTGGACTTGGAACGTCTGGATCTCCATAGTGAACGAGATTTAGAGCGGCGTCTTCTTACAGACCTAGATTTGGAACGTTTCCATCTGAATGATCTAGACCTTGACCACCTATTCCTCCTGAATGCTGACTTTGACCTTGATCGCCTCCGGATTACAATAGACCTTGACCGAGTTCGCTTGGTCCGCCTAACTGACGTAGAATGAGACCTCCTTGAATGAGACAGAGGCCTCCTTTGATGTGAGTGAGATCGTGATCTAAAGCGCCTACCTCTTCTTGTTGAACGAGATCGCTGGTTGCGCTGAGATCGTGATCTTTTAGATCTTGACCGTACCGTTCTGTGCCTGGATCGGGAACCCGAACGAGATCGACGTCGTCGTACAACAGACCTAGATTTTGTGCGATGACGAGATCTTGACCGTGACCTCCTGTTTCGCAAAGACGATCTGGAATCTGAGTATTGCCGTTTCCTGATAGATGAAGACCTAGATTTTCGTCCTGATCTTTTGACAGATTGAGATCGAGATCTACGACTCTCAGACAGAGACCTGGAATGTTTCTTTCTAGGACTACTCCTTCTTCTTGAAGTGGACCTAGATGAAGAATGAGCCTTTTGAGAGTAAGGTTTATCAAGGATTTGTGTTGGGGTCTGGGAGCAGTTCGGACTTTTCTGAGAAGAAGTACAAAGTGGCACTGCAGTCTTTCCTTGTGTAAGCAACCTTGTCATGGATCGTGATGAGGAGCAGCTTCTACATCTCTCTTCATTCACCAACTCCTGGTTCTCTTGTGCACCTGTTGGCATATCAGAACCTATCTTGATAGGTTCCTCATTGTGTGCATCCTCAAGCTTGGAAATTATATCAGGCAGATTTGGTTGATTTTCACTTAGATTTGCAACCTGCCCCGCTGCTCTTTCAGAAGAAACCATTTTATCAATGTCCATAGCTTTTGAGTTATCTCCACAACTATGAACAATCATTTCACACTTCATAGGAACCACTTCCTCCACTGCTAAAAGTGACACCTTCTCCTGCGACTTTTCTGGAGGGCTCCCAAATGATGTGTTCTTCTGATTTTTCTCCAAAGAGACAACAGGAGAAGATACTGGCAGCATCACTGGAGGAGGCTTTAACTCCAATTCAGATTCTGAGCCAGAAGCAGAACAGCTCTCTGATCTGGAATGAGAGGTAGATTTCCTCTCAGGCTTTGCCTCTTTCTTCTTTTTCTTCTTCTTTTTGGCCCCATGCCGTTTATGCTTTTTAGGCTTTCCATCCACTTCTTCCATTTGTTGATCTACCAAATGATAAAATGCAAACAATATTTATATTAATACATAACATTTGCATGTAAGAGATGTAATGTTAGGAAACCAAATGCTGATTCAAATTCTATGAGAGCCTTAAAAAAAAAAAAGTACAGGCAGCTGTACAATGTTAGACATGCAAGCTGAGAGTTATAAGGATTTAGGAACAGTTAAAAATAATAAACTATATTATAACATGAGTTGTAACAGATTAAAGGAAAATATAAATATTGTTCCAATTAAGAAAGTCATCAGTTAAAACATCAAATACCATAAATCTGTGGATTATGTAAATTATTCAAAAGGACACTTTCATCTTTAAGACCCAATATGACAGGTGCTTGCCTGCTGATACATCGACACCAGCAGCTTTGTCTTCTTTTACTGCCCCCTCTCTGCCAGGAGGACCCTGATTCTTCACACTGCAGAAAAAGAAGCAAAATACAGCAAAACATGGACAGATCTGGGCTGCTACCTCAAGCTGCAGAGAAATGAAGGGTACCCCATTATCATTTTTTTTTTTTTAAGATGGTGATAAAACTCGTGGTTTTCAAAACAAAACTACATTCGGTCCACATCTAGAAGAGACATATTAAAACTGCACATAAAACAGTTTGGAATTTGAGATTATTTGCAGAACTAGCCCCTCGATATTATATACATACAAGAACTTCTATTTGTTAGCGCCCACAGTTTAGATCAGTAGTTTCCAGCCTTATCTGAATGATCTACAGTTTTGAGAGAGGACATGCAGGTGGTTGGTGTGACAGAGCAGGATACGGAGGACAGGAGGAGATGGCGACAGTTGATCCTCTGTGACGACCCCTGACGGGAGCAGCCGAAAGAGGATGATGATCTGAATGATCTACAGTTTGTGCAGATTTGCCCGAGTGTCTGTCTACAGGTATAGGAACAGGTACAATGACTTGCAGTATACAATGTGGTCCACAGTTGCATCCTTACCCAGCACGACTCTCTGCACCAGACTCCAAAGCCGACTCTGAGCTGCTCTCTTTTTCCAACTTGCGTTTCTTCTTTTTTTTCTTGCTCTTGTGCCGCTTGTGCTTTTTGGTTTTCTTGTGGGGATTCTCAGCGCCCTCCTTGCTGACAGTCACGCCCACAACAGCAGCCACTTTCTCTGTGGACCCAGCTTCCTCTCATTAACAGTTCGGATCGTTGTCAGCAACATTCAGACACCAACCAGACTAAACACCCCACTGCAACAGTGCCCTACACAGAATGAGCAACTTTCTTGTAGTTATTGTTATATCTTAGAGATCTGTCCTTCTTACCAAAGGGAGAATTAAATATACAAGTACAATACTCACAAGAATTACAAAATAGGCTTTTCTTGCGCCTTAAAATGCCATCACCTGTAGAAAAACTACATTGCTATCCTTTAAAAAAAAAAAAAAAAAAAAAAAAAAAACACAACACACAACAAACACATCCCCAAAGAAAATAAAACAGTCCTTTGCATATGTTCATAACAACTCACCTATCTGTCCACTGTCAGCACGTTTCATCACTTCACCAGAAGAAGAATGTTCAAGTGCATCCCCATGACTTTCCATTGCCACAGCAATCTCTTTGCCAGAACCTGTTTTCTCTTCAGAATAAGACACTCCGCTGTTAGAACTGCCCTCGGCAATCACTCTGCAAAAAATACATCAGGATGTAAAGAAGCAGGGAACGACTATACTTCAGTAATGCATGTTCACGACAGTGAAATCAGTGGACAAAAAAAATTCACTAAAAAGTAAGACTCAATCACTTCTGAGTCCATGTCTGAGTGATCTACTTCCTGTGCATTTACCTAAAAAGTAAAACTCACATGTTTAGCATAAATTATAAACAAGCACAACATGAGCATTCTGACACATAACTATAAAAGCTGAACAATAAGTCATTTTTCTCAATACAGGCCCATCAGTCAATAACAGCCTTAAGTTAAACATTGACAGCCATAGTAAAAGTCCAGAGCACTGAAGCCAAAACATTAATCAATCAATGTGTCAGAACAGATGACAGTGACGACACATTGCTCACTATTAGAGTAAGTGTCCACACCGGCAACATGAAGATATATCTATGCAGTTAAACAGTAGGCACAAATTAAGTGATGGTTTTAGGAACATCAGGCAGACATTTTAGAATAACCAAGTAAAATGCATTTAGTTCATACACTCTGCTTATAAGGAATGTATACATCTTAAGAAGCGGTGTGACTACTGTTTAAACATTAAGAGGACAGATTCAGTATTGAAAGCATTCAATACAGACCCCCATCTAAGCTTGTAAGTATTCAAGCTAGATTAATCACACAACTTCTCAATCAACAAATTAGCCCTCTGAGAAACTACAATTTGCTCAGTTAAAAACCAAAATTATATATATGTAGCTATACCAGAAGTTTGCCGTTATCTCGGTATAATTTTAGTTGTTTTGCCCAGCTAGGCACTTCGTCCACCTTTATAATCAGCTTCAATGAAAAAAGTCATCTACTGTTGCTGCTATAAGACAGCACCTAAGGACACCTAAGTGTCCTAAAACACTTTTCTCTGCCTTGGTGGGACGAGCTGACAGGAGTCCATTTCGCCTTAGGGCCACAGCAGTCTCCGGGGGATGCACCACTGCCAAGCGCCATCAACGACCCTCAAGGTAAAGCAAAGCTCACAAGTGACAGGTGAGTTCAAAAACACATCCGACAATTCAAACATCGACGAATCAAGGATACCATAGCTAGTTATTAGATGACTGTGACATGACCACATACCAGCAATACAAATATATGACAGTGGGAGGAGAGCAAATTAAATAATGGATAATTAACTTACAGCCATGCGAGTACTTTAAATCAAGCTCGTAGAGAAACTCACAAGTACAGTACATCCAGAAGGGCGCAAACACAAGGTTAGGAGCCATCCTACTGTATATACATGGTAGGCCGAGAGGATAGCCAATAACAGGACATACGTTTAACTCGGAGAGCCTCACGTCTTAGCTGGTGACTTAATTAGTCAACATGGTTGTACGCCTATTTAAATTAATCACGAAATAGCAGAAACCACAAAACAGTGCAAAAGTAAAAAATGTTTCAGCTGTCGACATCAAGTAAACAGCCCATAACGGTCAGCTACTTATGACCACACCGGTCTGTAGTTTAGCACCACTTGTTTAGAATCATAATTAGCAGTGTCTGCCTTTTAAAAAACATATATATTTACCCAGTGTGCTGACCTTCATCTTCAATTTCTCTTATTTTATTCATCACGAAATCTCGGAAAATTTGCTCGATGTTGGTCGCCATGACACTAAAGAACGAACGGCAAGGTCCTCCGAGGGAGGTTTCTGCTATACCACAATGCACCGGGGCTCTCTGGAAAAAAAAGCTCGCGTTTCCATAACAACGGCAACTATCGGTGGATATGCAGTTTATAAATCCGTTTGAAAGTTTTAAATTGCCTTTGATTATTTTCAGCAAGGTATGCTCACGTACTTTAAACGCGGAATAACACGGAAATAAGTCACACGAAAATGTAAACGCTCACAAATTTACTGACGTCACTATAAAAGAAGCAGTGGAGCGGGTTTGGATATTAATTAATGCGATGTACCTTATCTCAAAGAACATTTCAGACGGGAGTAAACACATAAGTCGATTATTGCAAAGTATGGGTAGGAGACGGGCATTACATAGATAAGCGAGTTTTCGAAGAGGTTACAAAGCTCATTTCGGGGATACTGGTATTCAGTTATTATTGAGTCTCGGGTCACTAATATCAGCGAGCAGTACTGGGGCGTTGGAAACCGAGGCGTCTATTGAAGTATCGAGTACTCGGGACAGCCTCCGCTGAAGCCTCGCTTCGACAGTCACGTGACCGACGACAAACTGGGGCTCGTTTAGCGCAAAGACAGAAAATAAAATCAACCAGACTGCTCAAATAGCAATAAAACGTCAGAGCACAAAGGTCAATCAACTGCAACTTCCGGACAGCGATTTTGTATCTTGAACTCACTCGTATATAGTAATCTATTTTTTATTGCTGTATTTGTTGCTTTGTATAATTTATATTATGACATATTTGGCAGGGTTAATAGGACACATACACTGCATCTAGAAGACAACATCGATTTATAATAAATACACGGAATCATTTATCATCATCATGTCCACATTTCATCAGTCGCTGCATACACGTATCACTTATCAGGCTGATATATTTAATTAACGTCCACCCCGAAATCATTCTATGGACCTACTTGACACAATTATACGATATATTGAACATACAGCTGAGACTACACTATCCATTTACAGTATGTTGTTGGTTTCATACTCTCAAAGCAGAGTGATGCGTCTTCATACGGAAAACATGTACAGCCATAGATACAAATAGCTGATAAATGGTGTTAAGTTTTGCCGCCAGCATAACTGGGAGTAATCCAGATTCCTTTTTCAAATCTTGAGACTAGTGACAGTGAACAACCAGTATACAAGTAGCAAAAGAAAAAAACATCTAATTGAACGTAGACCCACTGACTAATCAATTATTCACATTTTTATGTAGTCGGAATGAGTCGAAGTTACTTTAGACTAATATCTTTAGGCATACATT
>JAACJT020000030.1:37095-75634 GCA_009936485.2 Gymnarchus niloticus
TGTGTTGTTGGAGTGCTGGCGTTCAAGGATTCCTTGTGCCTGTGTCCCCATTGGTCTCTCCCTCATAGTTATGCTGCCAGATATAGTCATGCTGCCAGATATAGTCATGCCGGGGCCCTTGCTATTTTGTTTGCTATTTTATTTCCCATTATTTTGCCGCCTTAAATCGCTGCTCTGCTCACACACATTCTCTTTCACCCATGCCTCCCTTTTTTGGGGTGCTTCCCTCAGAGGTTCGGACTCAAGAGATCCTTGTATCATCTGGTGGCCTACCATGCCCTCCCTCCACTTTAGCTGTCTAGTCTGACCAGCTTGCTGCCTTCTGAGCCACCGAACCTGCTCTAATCACTGGACTGCAACCTCCAATACCCTGTTGTCCTCCTGACTGTTACAGGATTTGTTCTTATGTGTATCTATTGTTCTGATTTGTATTAATTAATTTGTCCTGCCCAGTGCTGGCCTGAGGAGGATGGGCTTCCCCTTGAATCTGGTTCTTTCCAAGGTTTCTTCCTCCTGAGAGAGTTTTTCCTTGCCACTGTCGCCTTTCGCTTACTCTCTGGGGACTCTGGGCCCGGGACTATATAAAGTGCTTTGTGACAGTGCTTCTTGTTAAAGGTGCTATATAAATAAAATTGAATTGAATTGAAAGCCAGAGAGGCAAGATTGCATTGGTTTGGACATGTACAGAGGAGAGATGCTACGTATATTGGGAGAAGGATGCTGAGGATGGAGCTGCCAGGCAAGAGGAAAAGAGGAAGGCCAAAAAGTATAGAATGCCAAAATGCTCAAAATGAAATAAATATATGTTTAAATAAATAATTGAATAAATAAGTATTTCAATAGTCATGAAATGTATTGTTTTATTTTGAAATAGTTCAATAAATGTATTTTATTTCATAATAATAATGTGGCTTCTACATAAGATCTTTAAATTGTATTACATAATAAAGTTCCAACTTTTCATAACAATGTATTTCCGAACGACGTTTTACCGAATGACATTTTCTATTACGTTTTTCTGAAAGATGTTTTAGCAAATGACATTTTTCATAATGAAGTTGCGCTCTGCCTATCACTTTGAGGGGGGCGGGACCAAACTTGTGATTTGTTAATCCTTTGCGATCCATTTTTTGGCCTAGCAGATGCAGGAAGTAGTTTGAAAAGTCCAGAGAAGCTATGGAGGATGTAAGGGAGGTTAGTAGTTGGATACACAGATTAGCTGAACAAACACAAAGAGGTACTTTAAACCCAGAGGACCTCTTAATTGAGAGTGTAAGTGCTTGGTAGAATAAGTGCACCTAGTGACACAGAAAACGACGAAGTCATGACCATGTTGCAGGATTTAGAACACAGACTTCAGGCGGCCACAGCAACCACTTCAACTCTCCCACTCCGTACCATCCCACTAGATGGTCTCTATGCCCTCCTGATGTCTGGGCTGACATCACAGCAGATTGCAGGGCTATTTGGAGTTGGACCTACCCCCCCTCAAAGTGATAGGCAGATCGCAACTTCATTACGAAAAGTGTCATTCGCTAAAACGTCTTTCGAAAAAACATCATGAAAAATGTCATTCGCTAAAACGTCTTTCGAAAAAACATCATGAAAAATGTCATTCGCTAAAACGTTGTTAGGAAATACATTGTTATGAAAAGGTAGAACTTTATTATTAAATACACTTTAAAGATCTTACATAGAAGCCACCTCATTATTATGAAATAAAATATTTTTATTGAACCGTTTCAAAATAAAATGACGCATTTCGTGAATTATTGAAATATTTATTTATGCAATTATTTATTTAAATATATATTTATATATTTTGAGCATTTTGGCGTTCCATAAAAAAGGAGGTTTACGGATGTGGTGAGAGAGGGCATGCAGGTGGTTGGTGTGACAGAGCAGGATGCAGAGGACAGGAGGAGATGGTGACAGTTGATCCGCTGTGGCGACCCCTGACAGGAGGAGCCAAAAGAGGATGATGATAATGATGAAAAACTAAAAGTGTGGATTCAGCAGTCTTGGGAGTCAGTAACATTGTTCTTCATAAAAGGCTCATTTCTACACCTTTGCTTGTTTAGCGGAATCTTCAATCAACCGCCTGACAGCTGGATAGTGCTTCAGATAAATTCCACTGCTCAGAGTTTCTAAGGAGCTCAGGGTAAGGTCAGTTCTATGGGTTATTGTTTATGGGTTCTATTTCCCCCCCCCACTCCTTTTGAATTGCCTCAGTAAGACTTGTGACATTCTGATAATTCTTTATTCTGCTTGTGCTCTCTGTTAGTTCTCTACCCAAGCAGCTCCCCATTCTTTATTCACTTGGTTTTTTGTATTAATACTGTATTAATGAATTTAGTGAACCTGCCCTGCCCGCTGCCAGCCAGAGGAGTATGGGCTTCCCCCTTGAGTCTGGTTCTTCCCAAGGTTTCCTCTTCCAGAGGGAGTTTTTTTTTTCCCACTGTTGCCTTTGGCTTACTCTCTGGGGACCTTTGACCAGGGACTATGTACTTTGTGACAATGCTCCTTGTTAAAGGTACTATATAAATAAAATTGGATTGAATTGAATGGAATTTTTGATCCTAACTCAAAACAACGGTATTGCGATTTGATGTAGTAGACTAACTGCTGGGTGCATCGCCTTGTCGTTATGATCATTCATATTTCCCACCACATCCGTTTCACATATATATTTCTTTTTAATTTCCATTGTATTGATTTTTAATAAAATTTCAATGTGCCAGTACATCAGTGCTTTGCACTGTGTATAGAATAAGAAAGAGCCAACTCCCACCTTTATCTGCAAAACTTTGCTCACTGTGACACTGAGCATTTTTGCCTGAGCAGTCTACCGTCATTTCTGGGGAAATTCAACAAATTCTAGACATGCACACAATTAGCATCCAGATCCAAAATTGGTAAATGTTACTGAAGGTGCCTAATGAACCAAGGACCAAGATCTATTGTGGTGTCAACGTGACTGTGAGGTCTATTACACAGGCGAAGCCTTAAATAGAGACAATTTTGGGGCGACACTGCAATGAAAACAATTCAAAGAGATTTTTTGCTTTAACACTATATTGTTGTGTGCCAACCTATAAGCACATTCTTAAGTAAGTACTCACATTAAGTGTTTAGCAGACACTTTTTTAATTCTGCTGACCACGCAATTTGAACCCTTCATATTTCACACAGAGGCACAAAGGCCAAAGCGATTTAGCTAGACAGTATTCTGGGTTTATGCTGGGATACAGTGAAGGTCTTATGGCCATCCAGAGGCCTTATTCATATCAGCATGTGACTATGGGTGCAGCCAGGTGCGGGGGGGGGGGGCTACAGCTATTAGGACTTTATTTTATGTGAAAAATTCAAATGTGAAGAATAGTTGCATTTTAAGGGTTGCATATACTGTATGTTTGAGTTTGCTCCATCAGACTGGGTTTGCACTATAAATGCTCAACAACAAGACTATTAATAGTCCATTATTTTGAAAGATGATTATATTCTAACCCTAGAATCTTGAATTAAATTGTAATGAATATGCCACGAAGATCCAAGTGCAGATCGGAACTTTAATCGGAGTCCAAAAGGAGGGTCAGGGACAGTTAGGGTCAAAACCGAAACAAGTAGTCCTTTCCAGAGCCAAGGAGATTTCCAAATGGTAGTCAAGGGCACAGGTAAGAAGTCGGAGAATGGTTGAGACACTCCATGTAGCAAACAGATCCAAATTGGTAGGAAAGAGCTTAAGAAAACGGGACGATAAATGGTCGTACACAGGGCTGGCTAGAGAATAATTACAAATGCTCAGTATGCAGGAAATGGCAATACCTCGCAGTGAGGTAAGGGAACTGGAGAACTATAAAGGAGTCTGGGATTGACTTCAGCTGTTAGTATTCTGGGGAGAGGGATCACTGTTAATGGGGACATGGCTGCTGCAGTGCAGGCATGACAGTATTTTCCCCCCTCACGTGCGGTACCTGAAGCACGGGACCGATGGGGCGGCCACTCCCTCAGCCAAGGAGCAGGGAATTCTGGGTGCAGATGGTGAAATGAGGCCAGGATCCAGAGCAGGAAGCCAGGACTGCTCCTCTGGGCCGTATCCCTCCCAATCCATGAGGTATTGCAGCACACTACCCTGACGCCTAGAGTCCAAAAGGGCCGTCACCGCATAGACAGCTTCACCGCCCACAACCAGAGGCGGAGGGGGCACAGCCGGCACAACCAGGGGGCTATAAAAGACAGACTTCAACAAGGAGATGTGGAAGGTTGGCAAAATCTTCTACCGGGAGGGCAATTGCAGTCAGTACGTAACCAGGTGACATGTCAGAGTGCCTTAAATGGGCCAATATGGGCCACTTGATGTCCCAGGTGGATAACCAGACTCGTTGACCAGGGTGAAAGGTGGGCATGGAACAGTGGCACTGGTCAGCAAAGCACTTCTGGCTCTTGACCACCCGCTGAAGCTGGACATGTGTGGCCTCCCATACCTTCTTGCTCCGCTTGAACCTGTCATCAACTGCTGGACACACATCAGGTTCCACCTCCCAAGTGCAAAGGGGTGGCTGGTACCCTGGGGCACACTGAAAGGGGGTTAAGTGTAATGAGGTATAGACCAGAGAATTCTGTGCATATTCCACCCAGGAAAGAAATCGACTCCAGCTGGTCTGGTCTGCTGTGCATTGCTGCTGTTGGAATCAACAGAGCTCTTGATTTAGTCGTTTGGTCTGTCTATTAGATTGAGGATGATACCCTGCAGACAGACTCACTGAAACTCGTTCATGAAAGACTGGAAGACAGCAGACATGTTGGCAAGCCCACACATTATACAAGATACTCATAATGCCCCCTAGTGGTGACAAAGGCAGTCTTCCATTCATCCCCTTTCCTAATGTGGCCAAAGTTATAGGCACTGCGGAAATCAAGCTTGGTAAAAATGACCACATCTTGGAGCTGTTCAAGGGCTGCAGGTATCGAGAGCAGGGGGTGACTGAATTTCACAGTAATGTCGTTGAGGGCCGAGTAATCAATGCAGGGGTGGAGAACTCCATCCTTCTTCTCGATGAAGAAAAACCCAGACGCCACCGGGGATGTGGATGAGCGGATAATACCCAACACCAAGGTTTCATCGATATACTGGTGCATTACTTTCTGTTCTGAGATGGACAAAGAGTACATCTTACCCCTGGGGGAGGCTCTTCCCAGCAGCAGGTCAATTCCAGAGTCCCAGGGATGGTGAGGAGGTAGACAGGCTGCTTGTGCAGGGCTGAACACTTCCTGGTATAGGAGATATTCCTCCAGAATAGACGGTGCTGACGCCCCTTGAAGGCTCTCCACAGTGGTGACCCTACAGGGAAGGGAGAAGCAACGCCCCAAACATCCCTCACCCCAGGCGTTCAATTCACCCTCTCTTCAGGAATTAATAGTATCATGTAATTTCAGCTATGGGTGTCCTTCACACCAATGGGTCACGAGGCAAGGGAATAACCAGGAGTTGGGTCTGCTTCCCATGGAGGACACCCATATACAACTGAAAGGGCTGGGTCTGGTGTTGCACGACTCCAGACCCCAGGGGCCAGCCATCCAAACCCTGGACAGACAGTGGTGGGGCAATGTCAACCAAAGGAACTCCCAGTCATTCAGCCAGAGCCATGTCAATGAAGTTCCCTGCAGACCCTGAGTCGATCATGGCTGAAACAGGCAACATGACATCCCCTGAAACCAGCCACACTGGGACAGTGAATTGACATCAGGATACGTTACCCAGGAAAAAGGGACTCACCCTGGGTCCTGGCTGCTCCGGATTCTGTTCTGGGCACACCAGACAGTCAGCCCAGAGGTGTCCAGCTCCCCGGCAGTACAGGCATAGTCCCATTTGCATGTGCTGCTGCTGTTCCACCTGGCTCAGGGGGTACACCCCAGGTGCATGGGTTCCCCTTCCAGCCTAGCCTCCACATCAGACAGGGTTCACGGTGCCCAGTCTCTACCTCTGGGGGCTTTTGATTCTGCCATAAATTATCCACTGATATGGACATAGTGATGCAATTTTCTAGTTAGTGTTCCTCCCCCCAGCAGGCCAGCTCCCTTTGCAGATGCGGGTTCAAACATTTGCGGTGCATAGTGAGCAGAACCAGCTCACTCCACCCACTACCTTCCACCAGGGCCCTAAATTCCAGGGCACACGCAGACGCAGGATGCTGGCCCTGCTGTATCTTGTATAACCACACACTCACATCTCTTCCTGCAGATGGATTGTCATATACTTCCCTCATCATTTTCACAAACTGGTCATAAGACTACTGCACAGGGTTCTTTTCCAACCATAGCACAGTACCCCCATTCTAACGCTTTTACGGTTAGCAGGGATGATATAAAATGTACCTTATCAGTGTCTGTGGGGTAGTGGTCTGGCTGGCCGTCCAGTAACATGGCGCACTGCATCAAAAAACCTCTACACATAGCCATATTTCTGTCGTACTTTTTCCGAAGTGCCAGCACGGCAGCTGCAACTGATGCTCTGAGAGGATGTGTATTAGTGAGGAGGTGAAGGCAATCACAGAGCTGTTGCTGCAGGTCGAAGATCTGGTGCTCCTGCTTGGTCAGGCAGGCGGACTTCTCTGCTGGATCCATGTTTAAGCGAGGTATTCTGTAATGAATATGTCACAAAGATCCAAGTGCAGATCGGAACTTTGATCAGAGTCCAAAAGGAGGGTTGGGGTAGGGTCACAACCAAAACAGGTAGTCCTTTCCAAAGCCAAAGATATTTCTAAACATTTGACTGTTCTAATTCTGTTACCTTGTTCAATGGTACGACAGCAGTCTATCTTGGGAATTAAGCCAGAAGCTGTCGACATCACTGTCTTTAGTGTGGCGCATGTGACATAATGTTTCCAAAACTGTCAGGATAGGAACCCATTTTCTCATATTGTGGGATGCTTATTATTGGGACTAAAAGCATCCTGTTTCTGCATTACTCCTTTCAAAAATGATTTTCTAATTTCTTAGTCACATGTTCAACTGTGTCAATGTCCTTGCACGATACCTTTAGTATAACTATAAACAACTTATGAGTAAGTAAAGATATCTGTATAGGAACAGCCTCTACAATCTCTAGTGTTGGTCCTGGGAGTTTTATGATTTTGGGCACATGTTCATTTAAATTCACACAATTGCCCACATTACCATGGGTTTCTCCAAGGTATTTTATTCTCTCTCTCCATGGGTGGGACAGTAACCTTATACCGCAAAGGTTATGGGTTTGATTCCTACCCCTGGTTCTTTGTATGGACTTTGCATGATCTCTTTGTGTTTATGTGAGTCCCCACTTAGGTCTCCTCGCACAGTACAAAAACATACAGTTTAGCCAGTTGTCTCTAAATTTCCAACAGCATGTGCCCTGTAATGTACTAGCATCCTGCTGATAATGTTCTCTGTGTTTCCTGCAATAGGGTTCCACTCCCTTTGAAACAGTTGCTTTAGTAGTTTTTGATACTCCTGCGGTTTCTCATTCTCTTGTGCTGTTTGGTACCAGCACATCCGACTGGCAATTGAAACAATAACCAAATTTCATCTTAGGCTTTATGTCAGGAGTTCCGATGATCCAAAGGCGGAGAACAGAACTACGGGGAAACAACGAAGGCAGGAATTGGAACTTTATTGTCCAGGACAGAAGATGTGCAGGAGGAAACTGAGGTAAAACAATGACCAAGCAATGGGAAAGTGGGAACAGACCCCTTATATAGACCTTCGGGTACAGGGTCATGGGATCCCTGGACAGGATGTTGCAGGGGCCCCTAGTGGTGAAGTCGGGTGAACTGTCACACTTTACTGGGCAAACTGAAATGGCCGCAGAGCAAGATTTACATATGAAATAATGGGGCTGGGGCATGAGAATGTACCAGTAGAAGCAAATTAGTCAATGGTAGGTGAAGATTTTACTGATACTGAAAATTGTGAAGGCGGTGTTCTTAGTCACAGAAAAACTTGAAAGGCTATAGTATTCAAGCCTTCGTAACCTATTTTTGTCCATTATTCAGTCTCTGTTGCTCTAGAGATCGCTTAGAAAAGGGGTGTCTGCAAAGGGCTGGTGTGGGTGCACATTTTCATTCCAACCAAGCAGGAGCCTCACCTGATTCCACCTGTTTAATCAGTTGAGCTTGGCTTTCAGTGAACTCACAGGTGGCTTCTGCTTGGGTGGAATGAAAACCTGTACCCACACCAGCCCTTTGCAGATAGGATTGGACACCCCTGGCTTAGATGGTCAATTAATTTAGTGGACTATGTTTCTGAACCTTTGATGAATTGCACGGTGTTGGATATTTCAATTGTTATATAGAAACAGCAGACAGCAAGACCAGACTTTTCTTCAGAGGGTGTTGCAGTCACTTGAACACTCCATCGGCCAGCCCCCCCCCCCCCCCCCCAACTTTCAAAACATCTACACCACTAAGGAGGTTCCTCAGGGTCCCCAACCGCCTCTTCTTTTTGTGAAAATCAGGGAAATATTACCATTTCCTGAAGATTCAGGAGAACCTTCTTTCCACAAGAAATACAGATCCTCAATGAGTACACTGCCGAGGCCCATTGCTGCAACTATTTTATGCTACAGTAAATATACTCAATATGTGTACAAATCCAGTTCCTTCATGTCCCCAACTATACTGTACTATGTCCATATCACATATGGTATTTTTATCTAGTTATTCATTTACTCATGTCATTATTACAAGTTATTTTTCATCTGCCTTGCACTGTCACTTTAAAACTATTCACACTTTATTTTTGTTTGTTAATGCCTTGTTCAGCATCATTTAGCACCATCTTTCCCCATGTTACACCATGCATGTAACTATACTTGCATCTACAAATGCACAGTTGAGGAGCAAAGTAACCAAGCTGTCACACCCTCACTGGAACAGCCACTCTCAATGTTGCCCGAACGTCATCCCCGGAGTACTGATGTCACAGACACGCAGGCAGGGCTGTTTATTAGTAGTCAAAACCTAAAAGCCAAACAGACAGGAGCTTCGATGCCAAAGGGGTATTCAAAAAACTGTAGTCAAGACAGGCAAGGTCAAGGTCAGAACAGACAGTGTTTCCAGAAAGCCAAGGAGAATCCAAAATGTGGTCGTGGTCATGGACAAAGGTCTAAAATCCAGAAGCGCAGTCAGAACAGCAACCAATTCCAATCGGGCAAGGGGCAAAACCAGAGAATAAACAAAGTCATACACAGCCAGGCTTCTAAGATTAGTCAAATGCCCAGTGTGAGTTGAGAGAAAAACACAGTACCTCACGATGAGGCAAACACTCGGCTGGGTACAAGTAATATCTAGATGATGAGACACAGCTGATCAGTATTCTGATGATGATGATCTGAAGTAGGTTGGATTGGGTGTGGCTGGCTGTGCTTGCTGGGCTGGGGTGTGACAAGTGACACCGTTCAGTAACTGAACGTCCTACGTAAACACCACACTTGCTCAGGTAGGCACGAGGTATTGTGAGTGTTTTGGCCATGTACTGAGCATTTGTATTAGACTGTGGAATTGTCATTGCTGACTTCTGGATTATATGCCAGGTTTCCTGTTTCTGCCAACTGTTTTGGATCTGGTTGCTATTTGGATTGACTTCCTGCTTTTGAATTACTCACTCCTGTTTCCCCAACAAAGCCTGTTGGATTATCCCACTCTCGATTTCCCGCTTTCAGCAGTCCTGCTGAATAAAGTGATCTGGCTGCACTTAGATCCTGGAGTGTGATTTATTACAAAAGCATTTCATTACATATGGTATGTGTGTATATGACACATAAAATCTAACTCTAAGAAGCAATAAAAACATATTTTCTTGTATTCTAGTGACCAGCCATTTTCCACCAAACTAATAAAAAGCTCTGCAATGGAATTAATGTGAATTAATTATATAATAAAATATTTAAATATAATTGGAATGTGTTATAATGTTCCTGTTAATATTCCATGTTGAATTTTGAAAGTTTTGTCAACTTAATCATGACAAGGGAAATGAATAATCCCGGGGCATAGTACTGTTAGCTAATGTAGCCATTAGGAGGCATGTTCTTGGCACTGGGTGCAATAATTGTTTACTGCTTGGCCCAACTGAAGTGTTTAACTGCAAATTGAAGATTGTACATAATTACCATTAATAACGGCATGGAGATAATTAGAATTTGATTAAACAGCATTAATGGTTTAAGTATGACTTTGCAAATATGCAAAAGACCAGTTACACATTTCACTACTGCCTGAGTGGATGTAGATTCTGCCCTTATTTACTATAAGTTAAGCTTTTTTTTGAGGTATTTGGATTTTGGAGATATGTTTTATAGTAAGCCAGAGCCCAAGAGACTTACTGCATGCAGAGAGTTTGATAACCTGGTCTTTATCACAGATATTTTTACAATTCACTATTCAATGTAGTAGGATAAAACTCCATAGTGGTAAAGACATTCAACATTTGGTATGTTTCAAGGACCAATACTATGGAAACCAAATGGGCCATTTTTATTGTGAATTTGTGATTATGATGCCAAATGTGAACATTTGGGACCGGGATCTGTTGATGATGTTGTGGTTTATTTTATATCTGAAAATTAGAATAATTGTTTTCAATTTACCTGGGTACAAAAGTTCACCAGTTTATGTAATTATTTTTATTTTGCATTTTTTTCCCCGATTAAGAGGCGTTTCACTGCAGTGTGATATTCTGGTCTGTTTAGTTGTCTATGGCTCAGCAGTCAATCCAAATGGTGTCTTTTGATTGGCCCAATAGCCATGATAATATGTACAACACCCGAGAAAGTGCTACACTAGTTACATTCTTATCCATTAGCAGTATAAGCGAATGGCCTGCAGCCTTTCCCAGGCTGCTATGATGCATGACAGGAGACACCCACGAGTGGATACCCTTTGTCATTTCACACACAAAATGCTGCATTTCTTAACCCAGGTAATTTTCAGTTGAGCGTTGAAGCACCAGAATATGAAACCTCTAACTTCTTTAAAGGTATAACAGTAATAATAACTGACATATATGCAGTAGACTTAATGTGCAGGAATTGGAGCCTCATTTAGGACTGTTCTGTCTCATCAGTCTTTATACAGAGATTCAGGGGCAGTAGGTGACACAAATGTGGGATTTGAGACAAGAACGTGGTGTGGCCTTGGCCTTACTACCACTCTGCTGAGCTGTCAAGTAGCTTCTGCCGAGCCTGGCTGACCACAAGCCCTAGAGAGCTAACTGGTTGTTGCATGGCTTGGGTAAACTAAAAGCACCTGACGGGAAACTGAGGAGTTATTTAGTACACTGTACCCCTTAGAGAGCGCTGTTATCGGGAAGTCAGCGGTGGCCTGAGTGTGTGTTTGTGATTCGTGGGCTCTTACTGGAGGGGATGGCCCAGTTTTTGGCACTAAACTCCTGCTAATAGGTTCCTACTCTTCAGTATGCCAAAGCTTTGGAATGTCGGAGGGATGGATGCCAGACATTTGTTCCTACTGCAAGTATGAATGCAACGATGCATAGTTCTCTGAAAAATGCATAATAGGCGCAAGATTCCAGTGATATTTCATGTTGGAGGTCTATGATGATTGGAAAGGGTCCTTAATTAGGAACTGTCAAAGAATGGTACAGATCAATCGTTGAGGCTCCATGCTGTGCATGCTGCTCATTTATGGAGGGATATAAGAAAAAATGTGTGATTGTTATGTGGAAATTAGAGGTAAGAACAGAAGGCTTTTCATTATTTTGTGCTCAGAAGATAGTATTTAAAAATGTGGCAGATGACATATGCCGTATTTTTATGCAGGAAATTTTTTTTTTCGTTCCTGAATTTCCTAAAGCTTAGCAAGTCAAATTACTCTTGCAGGTCAAGAAAATAAATGTCCCTTGTTCAGCAATTATCAACACTTACTCGAGCATGCAGTTTGGATGGGGCCTTTATTACATCAAATTAACTTTGACAAATGTTTCAGGTAGGTGCTTTGTGAAAAACGATACCCATTTCTAATTCCACCATCTTCCTACACATCTGTAGTGCCAATGAATAAATAAAGCAAGAAGCTTATTTTAAACAGCCTAAATGGAAATGCTGGAAATATATTCAACAAAACAATGTTATTAAGCAATTTTTTGTGCATGGTGAGCAAAGCACATCCATCTCAGTGTCCCCTGTGCTGATGAGCTATTCCGTTTCTGCTCATTTAGTTAATTTGGTTTTTTTACCCTCATTCTGGCAGATGCTAACTCTCAGGGTTTAATCTAATGGGGACAGAGACTGAGGCAACTGCAGAAGCTGGAGTCTGCCCACTCGCCATGATGTGTTATTCGATGTATAACCAGGTACCACAGCATCTATGGATCTGTAGCCCTGAAAGAATGTGCTTGGCCACTGTTACCTTAATATTTTAAATGAGTCAAGCTGAGGACAAAGAAATAAGTTGCTTTTGATGAAAGCTTCTCCTAAAGTACTAGTATGGTTAAAAGTGACCACCATCACATTGGGAGGGGGACTCATCTGCAGGGAACACAGACATGTCTCATAGCAAAAGAAGAATACTCTCCACCTTATTTGTGTAGATGTAATGCTAGAGGACAAGTCATACTAGATGCCACTAAAGATTTGGCTTTGTTATTTTTTTATTTTCTTATACATGGTTGCAGATTTGAGCAACTTCTGTTTTGTATTGCATTGCTTATTGATTTTATTGTCTTTAATAATTTATGTCCACACTCCCATCCAATTACTCTTAGAAGGCCTTGAATATACTCTATGGATAGTAAGTCTCTAACTGCATATCTACGATTATAACTGAGACATATCATATTTGCAGTTCCTACAGGAAGCCCCCTCATGGACTTTTCAATATTTTGTCATGTCACAAACTTGAAATTTTGATGCACTTAAATAAGATTTTCTTTGATTCACAAGCTGTTTTTAACAGTTTAGGAGGGAAAAGTGATTTTTGATGGGAGGTTTGGTTAGGTATGTATTCATCTTACTGTGCTAATGCTTGGCAGATACACCTTTGGTAACAGTTATGGCTCTGAGTGTTTTAAATCATATAAACTTGCGGTTTTGTTCACATAAACTGTGCAATATTCATGCATTTTGTTAAAATTGCTCTGGGGAATTCAACTTGGATGTGCATTTCTGGTGCCGAGCATTTTGCAAGTCATACAACTTTACAACAAATTTGACTTAAGTGGATTTTTTATCCTGTTCAGTCTTCACACTTTGGATATTGTGGTGTATTTTAAATGAAAAGAGAGACCTCACAGACAACAACTAGCATACCACCAAACTTTTTTAATTGACTTCTTTTTTTCCAATTACATCCTCTAGAAGACTTAGTGCCACCCACAGGCAGGAAGTAGACAAAACATTAATATTCTTTCGGTCACTGTCACATTGAAAGTTTCATCGTTTTCTTAGCTCATTTACAGGTTGAAGTAGGTTTTCTTCATTTTAGCTGCTCCAGTACATTTTCTTGATTCCCCACTCCCAGCTGATGGAAGCAGCTCCCATAAGATGATGCTGCCACCACCAAGATTAACAGAAGGGACACGGTTAGCTGGGTAATTAGCCATAGTGGATTTGTGGCAGGCCCAGAAACACTTTCCATTTCTCTGGGCAACAGAATCTTTTGTTACATTCTGCCATTTTGGGGGAAATTTTGTAAGAACTAAGACATTATGTTGGAATTTTTCTCATGAAAAGACCTAATACTTACCAATCTTTCACAAAGGTAGGTCAGCTTTAGTTTTTCCGGACCATTTGTTGAGAATTAAACAGTGAACTTCTAGACCTCAAGGAGCTGTCATTAGCCTATCAGTTCACTCTCTGATTAATGTCATTCTTGCCTGTTTGTTTAGCTGGTGAGTTTGTCCTACTCCATGCAGAAATTTTTTAAATATGTTATTGCACTTTCCGATCAGTTAATTTCCACAGCATTTTCCTCAGGCTGTTTTCAAACCTCCTTCATCTTGGAAATAGAAATATATTTGCTTTGAATTCATTGCTCTGAGACTGGCACTTTTAATGTGAAATAATGCAAATCACTTCCACTGAAAATATATAAAGTTCATGTAATTTGTACATATTCCAAAGTCAAATATGACCAACTTTATCTAAAAGTGTCCTAGCAGCTAAATTTTACCAGAGGCTGAAAGCTTGCTTAGTGAACACTTTTGTTTTATTTTAGTTGGTTGTAATCATGAGAGGAAAGTGCCATTAAATGCCACTGAATTTCAGGCTGTGAAACTGAAAATCTCAAGAGGTCAAATACTGCTTGCAGGCTCTTTATGTCAGTTTGAGCTGACATTTGTTTATTTTCTATTTTTATTGACTTATTGCTTTCTATTCTGATCGATTGCCCCATTGTTACAAGTGGAACTAATAGTAATTTCCTTATTTTATTGACCCAGCACTTCAATCCATAATTCAAAACATAGCAGCAGATCTGGTATTCAGGCAGTTAGCGTTTTACACCTTCCTTTGTCTCACTGTACTGGTTCCCCTATAGGTGCTTGAATCAAGTTCAAGTTCCTGATGCTGACCTTCAGATGCGTTAGTGGACTGGCACCCATCTCCATTGAATCTCTTCTCAAGATAACACAAACAGAGTTAACTGACTCCCTGGAGCTGAGGGGATCTGGAGAAAAGTTAGTCAGCATGTTCCTTGTGCAGTAAGGTAGAAATACTGCATTGCTGCTGAAAATTTCATAATATAAACACCGGGGGGTCTCATTCTGTTTGCTATGTCTGCACAGCGCTCCGGGTCCCTGGAGTACTGACCAGGGTTTTGTCTTTGCCCATCTTGTTTCTTCATTAACGCCAATTGCCCTTGCCCTGGTTGCCCTCATGTGTTCCACCTGTCTCTTGTTATTTAAGTCCACGTGCCTACTGTTGTCTTTGCTGTGTGTTTTTCTGTGTTACCAGCAGCTGTGCTCCTTGTTCTTGTTGTCTTGTCTTGTCCGTTTCTGCTCTAGTCCACGTAACCCTGTTCTTCCCTTGTTCTCCCTGAGTTT
Organism: Gymnarchus niloticus; assembly: GCA_009936485.2. NCBI lineage: Eukaryota > Metazoa > Chordata > Actinopteri > Osteoglossiformes > Gymnarchidae > Gymnarchus > Gymnarchus niloticus. Next base: position 52,129 of record JAACJT020000030.1, read on the forward strand.
AGTGCTTTATTTGTCCCTTATATTAAGGGCAAAGCATGGTGGTTAGTTTATGGCGGTTGTTCAAAATCCTTTTACACTCGCACCTGTATCCTTGTCTCCCTTGTCTCTTGCCCCTGCCCACCCCAGTTCGGTGACAACCATGACACTGTTGCTGCTGATGTGTTTGAAAGCCATTTAGAAGCTACATAACTCAAAATCAGTATAACTAACCAGATGGTCTCCCTGCTGAGATGTGCAAACAGTTTTATTGTTATAAATTCTCTTGTGCTTCTGAGTTTTCATGCTTTGGATTAATTGCATTCTAATGGGTGCCAGTGGAACATCATCCTCAGTATGTGTGTCTGTGTGCATGGTGGAATTGATAGTGAGTGATTCTAGCATTTTGTGATTTAGTTGAAAAATCGAGTCCTAGATTTTGTTGCTACCTGCTGCTTGCATGTCCTGACAATTCATAAGCATGCCACAACAGTGAAAGGTGAAGAACTGGAAATTGTTTTGCTATCCTGGATGGGGGCTTACTGAAATACACTAAAAGTAAACTGGTTGAACAGATGTAGAAATATCTCTTGGGTAACAAAACGTTCAATTGGCAACAGCCAGACACTTCTGGAAATGTTCTGCCGACAGGTACTTTCGTCTTAACTTCCAACGTAGTTGCTTGGTTTCCCTAGCCTATTTCCCTGTGTCAGCTCAGTCGGTTTGGGGAGTCTTGATCTGGAAGGTGCCTGGTTGGTCCTACTTCATCATACTGCCTCACGTGGTGTTCTGAGCTAGCGCCTCACTCCCTCAGATGCCTAGGCCCTGCCAGAAGAAGGCTTTCCCTGTTCATGCCAAAGCCAAGTCTTCCCCTGTTCCAGGTTCCATTGTTCCTGTGTGCCTGCGCCTTCCATGCCGTGCCATGTTTTTGCCTGTCTGGCGTACTCCCTGAGTCTCCACGACTTTGGGTCTAAGTAGGTTTGAGCTGCTCTGAGTTCCAGGCTTCATGTATTTTCCATGCCATGCCTTGCATTGCCTATCCAGAGTCCTGGTATGTCTCTCTGGCCTGTTGTGTGTGCCTGATCTGCTCTATTGTTCCCTGTTCATGTTTTTCCATGCTGTGCTGCTTTTCCAGGCACTGTCCTTGTAAAGTCTCAAGAAGACATTTCAAGAAGAATCTGAGGTCATTAGTGACTGCATTGCACAAGTCAAACCACACTACAATGAATGCATTATGTACGTTTTTCTTAATTTCCAGTCATGATAAACTAAATTTAAATTTTGAGTATTACATGATATCAAACAGTAATGTTAAAAATATTAGGAGACTTCCAAAATATTATGTTTTACTTAACTGTATTGTTGTATATTTTTTAGTTGACCAGTTAAGTAATTAGACAGTTGGTTCATCTATTGATTTGGGTACTAGTTATGCACTGTATTCCTATGTTATCTATCCATCACTATTCCATTAGTCTGGAATCCAGGAATCCCAGAAAGCAATGGCAGGAAAACTCTGGTTGGGATACTGGTCCATCAGTAATTACTATTTGTATCTTTAATTTAAAAACTTTTTGTTACCAATTCGTCTTCCATTATGACATGGCGTAGGGTCATGTTAAGCCTGGAGCCAATCTGAGGAACTATAGGGTACAAGGCAGCAGACACCCTGGATGGAATGTTAAATCACAGGACACACTCACACAAAAGGCAATTCATAGACACTACTCCTTAATCATGTGTTTTTGACTGACAGGAAATTAGAATATAGGGAAAACACGAAAGAACTACACATACAGGTTCGGACGGGACTCAAACCCTGAAGAAGCCACCCCTTATATTCGGTATGCTACAATATAAAAAAAAAACAAAACAAAAATGGTGCTTCCTGAATAACTGTTGTTTCATTTATTTTGTCTTAGTTCCCTTCTGAAGTCTAAGTCACCGGTGTCACCTTGCTTGTCTTTGTAAATAAAGACCTCAATCCCACATTTTTCCCTGTACTGGGCCCTGTTATTCACCTACCCTAGTCTCACACCTTTGTGTACAGCTCATCCCTAAACTGGATGTAACACTGCATTGCACTCTTACCATTTTTTTAATGCAAGTTTTGTAATACATCAATCTTTCAATCAAGTCTTATTTACTAAATCCAGGAACAAATACCAACACACCATATGGCTCTGCAAAAGCAGCCTCTGGACACCAGCCCCTCATTAAGAATTTCTAGGTGGTTCCAAGCAAACAGACAGATAATGAAGCATCAGAATGTCTAGACAGTCCTTTGCAAGTCATAATCATAGTGCTTATGTTCTTCAACGAACCTGGGTGATTCAAAGGAGAGTGAGAAGTTTGAAGAATTGGAAATAGGCCTTTTAAACAAAAACACATTGTAAGGATATCCATATTCTAGACTGGGGCTCTATCTTCTTTCTGTACTCTTCCTGGACAGGTTACATCTTCAGGAACCATGACCTGTCACTCATTCAGATTGAATTAAAGCCAGAGAAAATATTATTGTTCAAACCGGGAGGTTTGAGCAGTCTGCTTTTTTTTTTCCTTTGACTCAAGCGGTGGATCTTCTTTGATTTTCTTAACATGCCTTAGATGAAGACCTTATTGCTCTTCCGTTTCACCTCATTCGATTCCCTGCTAGAAACAGAGCTGTCTTTCATCCCAGGAGTTACTTGAAAGGTCTTGTGCTATGGAACATTTTCTTCGTCCCTGATTGAAGCCGCTGTGCTGATTTTGTAGCACAAATTCATGTGCCAGGAGAAAGTATATAATTATACTGTTTCTTTCAAAATGATTTATGGCCTTGAGGTCAAAGGTCACTGGAAGGCAGACACCCAACCTTTAGGTTTACCAGAAGTTTTGTGCACCACTTGCCAATGTATAACATGAATATTCAATAAGAGGGCATCACGTATGATATCACGAGTGCGTGTGATACATATTTAATGTGGGGGCATTGCATATAACATGACAGGTGGGTGTAAAATTTATTTAATGAGCTTGGGCGTGAACCTGTGTGAAAATCTGAAATAGTTTTGGTGCTTAATAAAGGAGTGATATTCTGTAGAGAGAAAAAACTTGAGCAAGAAAATGGCTTTAGATAAAGTGAAATAAAAAAAATCTGAAAATGGCCAAATCACCCACATCCACCACTGTAGCTGGGCTTAGTCTGACAGTAGCTAATATGTAGCCACAAAATTTAATATTATTCCACCAAGGGGTGTATTGTATTATATGTCCACACAGGGTTGCTTTAATAGCATCTCATTAAGGTATGTGTGAGACAGGCAATTTTCAGATATTCAGATATCCTGTTTCAAACAAATGAGCAAAAAGCATCATCATTCAATAGATTGAATCTCCAGTACAGTACTTTGATTTTGAATGGCGTTTCCGAGAGAGTATTCTAAATACACCGGGCCATGATCAGAGGGCAACAAAAGGTCAAATGGCATGAATTAACCATATGCACATGTATAAAAAAGAATAAATGTATAAATTATACAGTCTGGAATAAAATTTGTAATTCTCTCAAAATATGTCCAGTATCCCCACATACACTTTTTAGAATTTGGGAAGACTGTGCCTTTGAAAGTGAATCTTGTAATAAAACTGGGGAGAATCATCATTTGGGATGTACACCTTTATGAATATACTTCCCGTAAATCAACCTTATGATTAGGATGGATCTACCTCAGGATCACATTTTTCGTGATCAAGAAGAAACAGAATGCACTTGTTCATAAGAATAGCAGTGTTCACTTTGTTAGACATGAAACACAAAAAATAAACTTGGCCAACCCAAACTCTTCTAAGCTTCAAATTATGTAAATATAAGCAAATTTCCTGTAGCATTGCTATGGTCATCCTTTTCTTTTTTTTTTCTTTTTTCAAAAAAGCTTAAGTATTTTTTCTTTTGATTACATCCTCATTGCACTTGACATCCCATCTAACTATTTTAAGTGGATTCATTAAAATAATGTAATACACCAGAGTTAAAAAAAAAAAAAAAAAAAACATCTTCTGTCCTAAGGTGCCCAAAGAAAATTAGAGCAGGAACAATTAATGGCAAATATCCCAAAACAAAGTCTAAGGCTGAAAAACTTTCAAAAACTCATTAAAATTCATGTAACACAGGCTACTCAACACTGAAAAATTCAGAAGAAACTCTGATAGTGTTGTGGTCTTTAAAACATTAGCGTTTACTAAACCATAAGTGTTTGTGCTGTTTGTCCCTCCCCTCAGCACTTCATGACACTGGTTCCTGGTCCCAGACTCCCAAACCTATTTTTTGGCATGGACACCAGTTGCTTAGCAGTGGAAAAGTGTGCAAGCTGGTTCAGGAACCAGCATGGCCCCCGGAATCATGTCGATGGAAAAGGGGCTTGTGCTGGCCTATGAGGTGGCCAGAAAGGTGGTCCCGTTTCACACTAGTGTGGCACTGGCCACCCCTTGGCTATGCCCCTTGTCATTAATTTTTGTTAACATGTGGCTATTTACATCTCTCATTCATAAACAAAGTTCCTTACCTGGTTGTTTTGGAATGGTCTCACGTATCATGTATGTCAGTGTCTTCTGACTGCTCTGCCACAACACCTCATAATAGTGCAACCCCTATTAATGATGCGATATGCATGTAGAAGTTTGACAACGCAGATATGAGTTTGCTGTGGAAATTAAACTGTCTTAAATATTTAATATACAAGTTAATATGTATTAGTTTAACAGTACGGCAAGCAACTGCGCATCAGTGATCAGTATTATTAGCTGACGAAATACATCCCAGTTGCTTGTCGTGCATTGAGAATTAATAGTGGACAAGTTAACAATAGACAACATACCAATGAATAAAGATAAAATGTTTCGCAACTTCTGCAAACATCAGTAGGACATCTATTGTGACAAAAAGTAAAGAAAATCTTAAGAATTAACCATACCGATGTGTTCTTTAGTCCTAGGTTTATCATCCTTGCTGCAGAATTGGGTTTCAGGTAAACAAAACCTCTAAATCAACCGGCAGTTACCCTGAGAACGGTTCAACTATCTTGCATTACTCTGTGCGTATACAGTACAATGCCTGGCCAAAAAAAAACACACTTCAGTCTTTCGTTTCACCATCTTTAGCTTTGATTAAGGAGCATTTGTCGTGGCATTGCTTGGATGAGCTTATGCAATGGCACAACATTTTTTCATCCTATATTTGCATTAATTATTTGTTTTAAAAACAGGAGAGTCATACCACTCCATATAGTCTTCACTACCAAATCCCAAAGACCTTCAATCTGGTTAAGGTCAGGCCAGTTCATGTGTGAAAATGATTCTTCATGCTCCCTAAACCACTCTTTCACAATCTGAGCTGGAAGAATCTTGAGTTTTTTGTTCTGGAATATGCCCATGCTGTCAGGGAAGAAAAAATCCATTAATGGGATAACCTGGTCATTCAGTAGATTCAGGTACTCAGCTGATTTCATTTTATTGCTGCATAACTTTGCTCACCCTAGACCAGACTGTTGGCTCTTAACTACTGTATTTGCTTATTTAAACTGGAATGGTGACTTTTTTTTTGGCCAGGCAATGTATATATATACAATTTTCTCCATCATGACCTCCTTTTCTTTTAATTTTGGGTATAATATTCTCTTTTGAACTGGCAGAATTTACTGCAATCGTGATGTCCTGCCATTCAATGCACTGTTTGTTTGTGATACCTTTGCTTAGACCCCCAAATTCTGTATGAGATTTTGCAGTGTCTAAACCTTGTACTATTCAACATTGCTTTTCTTGGTTTTTTCTTTGCAGTCACGATCGTTGGACCAACCAGAAAAGCTTGATTTGCATATTATATGAGCAGAAAGTTCATTTGCATTGATCATTTATAGTTATTTGCTGGTGGCAATTGGGCAACCCCTCAGGCTTATTTACATACACACATAAACACATGCGTGCACCTGGTTTAACAAATTGGATTATTTTCTGGCTTACTTTTGAATTTTTGTGTTTTGTGTATGCATCTTTCACTGTGGCATCCACACAAAGTTGTATAAATGAGACCCCAGGTAACTATCTGACACATTCCAGTGTTAATCACGAAACTTCACCTTGTAAAATATAGAGTTAAATATAATCAGAGATACATGACACCAAATAAGAGGTTCTGTACACATACATTGTGGCCAGTCATGAAAACATTTAACTAAACACACGACTGAATAAAAATGTTTACTGTGTCTCAACTTGGTCTGCTTTCAAACTTAGTCAATACAAGTAGCATGTACAGGATTGTCCAATAATGTTAACACATTACCTTCCCTTGGTGGGGCATAAGTTGTCCTCCCTGAAAAGTTACTATCACAATGAGAATAGCAGCACTGTAACCGCCTTAGCAGTTTAAAGACTTAGAACTAAAAACCTCAAGACAGATTTGGGTTATCAAAAAGCGATAAAGGCACAGATTTAAGGTGTTGCTGGTGGGTGCTCTAACTGAACCTAAATGGGAGGGGGGGTGGCGGCGATGAGAAAATCATGTAAGAACCAAACACATGGAGACTAAGAATCTAAGCAAAGACCACAGATAGGGATCTAGGCACAGATCCACAAACGCTCGATGGAACACGGGCAAGACGCTGATGTATATAGTGAGAGAACACAGGTGAATCTGATGAGGGTAATCAGAGCATGACAACTGGAAATTAGGGAACACAATAGGGAAACACAAAGGGTAAACACAAAACCCTGGTCAGTACTCCAGGGACTGGGAGTGCTGGACTCCTGGCACTGGCATTACAGCATTGGGTAAAAATACATAAAAAAAAGAGACCAGTTCTAAAACTCGGAAGTTGGAATGTACAGACAATGACCACTGGACAATCTGACAACCTACAAAACATTAATGACAATAGGAACACAGTTATAATAAACAATTACAGACTGCACCTGGGCATAGCCAGGCTTCAGGAAACACAGCTAGTAGAGTCAGGCTCAATATCAGAGAAAAACTAGACATTTATTTTTCTGGCAGGGAAAGCTCCATGATGAACCCAGACAGCATGGAGTAGGCCTTACTGTTAAGAACGCAATGCTGATAAAGGGTAGAACCAGGCAACAATGGCTCAGATCAGCTCCTCACTCTCAACCTCAGCACCACCAAAGGCCTCATCATCCTAGTCAGTGCATTGCCAATTCGTTTGTCTGCACCAAACCTCAACATAACGTGTCCTGGAGGCATCCTTGTTCAAAGCACTGACATCAGCTGGACCTGACCATGGCTAGGCATTCCTCTCTCAAAAGTATACTACTCACCTGCTCATACTGCAGTGCAGACTGTGACATGACCACTCACTGATGTGCTGCAAGATCAGACTTCAGCCCAAGAAGTTCAACTGCACAGAGCAAGAAGGGAACCCCATTGATGTTAGCAAGATGGCCTACCCAGACCCATAGGAGATTCTTAGAGAGGTTTGGGAAAGAGCTCAGCGCATTGCAATCTGGGAACACAGCTACTAATGGAAACTTCTGTGGACCACCATTTATCATACAGCCTTGGCTGCCTTTGGTAAGAACACTTCAAAAATATATTATTAGTTTGAGGCCAAAACTACTGAGATGATGCTGAAATCAAACATGTTGCCCTGGCTAAGCAGAAGTGCATATCAAATGAGCACGACCTGTAGATCCTTAGGGAAGTGACAAGTCCAGCAAACTGCCAAGCACTGTGTCAGTGAGTACTGGGTACAGCAAAGCCATTCAGACATGTACAGTATGATGGCATAAAGAAGGCCTTTGGCCCCACTTAGAGCAAGATGGCACCTCTCAAGGCCACCAGTGGGAAGGTGATCACAGACAAGTGTAAAGAGATGGAGTAGAGTAGAATACTACTCACATGATGAACACTCTTATCGCATTAACCCTCAACTCCGTAAATGCCAGGCAATCATAGATGAACTCAATACAGAGCCCACTATGGAGGGGCTCAGAAAAGCCATCAACAAACTGGTATGCAGCTAAGGCAGCGGGCAGCAATGGCATCACATCACACTTGATCAAGCAGTATAAGATGACTTATCTACATTTGCTGCATGAAATATTCTGCTAGTACTCATAGATAAAACTTTGTGGATTCTACCATGAAAACACAATGCACAACACGCAGTGTATACAAAACATAAAAAACTGAAAGTACACCAGAATGAAAATCCAATCAAATCCTGGTGCACGTATATGTTTATGCAGTTTTCCTCCCCTAAACTACATTAATCTCGTAAACGTGTATATGTGAATGAGCCTGAGCACCTGCTCAGTTGCTGCCCACAAATAACCACACATAGTCCATACTAATGAACATCCAAGTCATGTAATACCCAAACCATGCTTTACTGGTAGGTCTGATGATGGTGACTGCAGAGTTAAAAAAACAAGAAGAGGAATATTGAACAACACTAGGTAAATGCATAATGTTGGGTTCGAGTCCACCTAGTTTGAGTCCAAGTCAAGTCCAAGTTCTTAAGTACTCAAGTCAAAGTCAAGACCAAGCCCAAAAAGAGGAGAGTTGCACTCAGGACTGAGTCCATAAAAGACGAGTCCACGCTGAGTCCAGCCGGAACCATAAAGTGAATCAATATTTTAAAGTAAAAAACAATGTGTGAATTTCAGTGTAACTAAAACCTTTATTGCATCCTGTCATTGATTTAAATTCAACAATCCCCCCATTTCAAAACCAATGCGTATATAAACCCAGTGACTGCTGTGAAAGTGCAGCTGGCAACTAGGGAAAGACCATGTGATGGCATGGAAAGACAACTGACAGGAGGGAAAAGACCACAACGGGGCTGTTATCGACTAGCTATCCATGATGGCAGGCTCCGTTGCCTTCATAAGTGCATAGGAGTCACCCCCTTATGGCTACAAAAAGTCCAAAGAGGAAAATACTCCTTGAGTCTGCGAGAGCAAGGATGGAAGAAGACTCATCGTCTGGTAATTGACCCTTCCTTGAATACGACGACAAAACAGACAACCAGTACAGCACTTATAAAATCAGCTGCAGGACATGAGCTCCAAATATGTAACTGTGGCTGGTCCAAGGTAACATCCATCAGAGGCCTAAAAATACATCAGGGGCGGATGAAGTGCTTGAAGGAGGAGAAGCCGGGACCTCGCATTGACCATTATCTTGTCAGAGAAAGGTCAAGTCAGTCACGTGAAGCTCAGTGGCAGGAAGTGAAGTTGAAACCCAGTAAATCCAGGAGCATATCCATTGTCAGAGGAAAACTTGTGGACCAGAGATTTCACATAAACGAAACACCAATTCCGATGGTGACGGAAATGCCAGTCAAGAGCCTAGGGCAGTGGTACAACGCAAGTCTTAAAGACTCAGATCAGAGTGACCAGCTAAGGGAAGAAACCATCAAAGGCCTTGCTATTATAGACAAGACCTCTCTTCCTGGCAAGTTGAAACTGTGGTGTCTGCAGTTCGGATTACTCCCCCATCTGATGTGGCCTCTAACGGTCTACGAGGTCCCCATCTCCAAAATTGAGAAGCTGGAGAGGACAGTCAGTTCATTTATCAAGAAGTGGCTAGGTCTCCCACGATGCCTCAGCAGCATTGGCTTGTATGGACATGGTGTGCTGGAGCTGCCTGTTTCAAGCCTCACAGAGGAGTACAAATGCACCAAAGTAAGGCTGTACATGACTCTGACAGAGTCTCAAGATGCTACAATACAAGCAGCTCCTCCTAGACAGGCAACAAGGAGGAAGTGGACTCCGTCTGACAGTGTTCAGCTAGCAATATCTGCTCTTAGACATAGAGACATTGTGGGACAGGTGCAACAAGGAAGAGGTGGGTTTGGGTTAGGGACAAGTCAACCCACATGGCATAGGGCAACATCTACTCAGAGAAGACAGCTGGTGGTTGCTGAGGTTTGGCAGCAAGAGGAGGCAGAGAGACATGCAAGGGCAGTCTCACAGTCCAAACAGGGCCAGTGGACTAGCTGGGAAAATCTGGAGCATCGGAAGCTCACCTGAAAGGATTTGTGGGAAATAGAAGGCAGCCGAAGCAGCTTCATCATCAGAGCCACCTATGATGTTCTTCCCACACCCATGAACCTACATCAATGGGTTGGAGAGGATCCATCATGTTCTCTCTGCCAAACCCCAGCAACGTTAAAGCACATCCTCACCGGCTGTAAAACCAGTCTCTCCCATGACCGCTACACCAGGAGGCATAACTAGGTTCTACAACAACTGGCGATTACCCTGAAAGAAAGGAGATCTACCACCAATGCCCTCCCTCCCCCGATCACCGGATTCGCAAACACCATCCCATTCGTAAGAGCAGGACAATCTCCAGCAAAACCGTCTACAAGAAAAGAACCGACCCTCCTGGGGGTTGCCCAGGACTGTAAGATGCAGGTTGATCTAAATCAGCTCATGTTTCTGGCAGAAATTGTTACATCTAGTCTTAGGCCAGACCTGATTTTGTAGTCAACCTCGCTGAAGTCCTTGTTCATCGTGGAGTTACCGGTGCCATGGGAGGCAGCAGTTGATGAGGCATACAAACGCAAAATTCTTAGGTATGCAGACATAGCAGCTGAGGCAGAACAACGCAGCTGGTGTATCCAGCTGCTCCCGGTAGAAGTAGGGTGTAGAGGGTTTGTAGCCATGTCAACAATCAGGCTTCTGAAGGGGATGGGAGTACAAGAGCAGGCCTTCCGACAAGCCGTTAAGTCGCTTTCAGAAGCTGCTGAACGATGCAGCAACTGGATTTGGCTGAAGAGAAAGGATCCCATCTGGGCTGCAAAATGGCAAACATTGGGTAAAAGTTGACGGGAGCGCACCTGGAATGCCAGGTGGTGCTATTGAGCCCTATGGAGGTGTCGTGGGCCTATCAACGAAGCACAGGTGAAGACCCCAATGAAGAGATTACCCTGTATCCATTCAAAGCATCAATAGAGTGCCGATATTGGGATTGTAATATCAAGTCCAATGAGCTTGACCTAAGTGCATGAAATACAAAATCAATTTATGAACTCAATTCAATGTAAATTTTTTTAAATGAGGTACTGACAATAGGTCTCAATTTCTTAAGGTTTTAGCAAATATTTAGTCCGTCCTCGTCACAATGCAAATCTTAACATCTTTAACTTTGCCACCTCCCGCTCTGCCTCCTGTCTTTTCGTCAGTGCCACCGTCTCCAGCCCATATGACATAGCTGGTCTCATTACTGTCTTGTAGTCCTTCCCTTTCACTCTTGCTGGTACCTGTCTGTCACAAATCACTCCTGACACTCTTTTCCACCCACTCCACCTTGCCTGCACTCTCTTCTTCACCTCTTTTCCACACTCCCTGTTACTCTGAACTGTTGACCCCAAGTATTTAAACTCATCCACCTTTTCCAAATCTACTCCCTGCATCCTCACCAATCTGCTGTCCTCTCTCTCATTCACACACGTATTGTATCTTAGTCCTACTGACTTTCATTCCCCTCCTTTCTAGAGCATACCTCCATCTTTCCAGGGTCTCCTCAACCTGCTCCCTACTCTCACTATAGGATCACATGTCATCTGAAAACATTATAGTCCACGGGGGCTCCTGTCTGATCTCATCTGTCAGCCTGTCCATCATCATTGCAAATAAGAAAGGGCTGAGAGCTGATCCTCGATGTAATCCCACCTCTGCCTTGAAGGTATTCATCACTTCTCCCTCAGACCTCACCACTGTTACACTGCCCTTGTACATATCCTGTACCTCTCTTACATACTACTCTGACACTCCTGACTTCCTCATACAATACCACAACTCCTCTCTAGGCACCCTGTCAGAAGCTTTCTCCAAGTCCACAAAGACATAATGCATCTCCTTCTGATCTTCTCTATACTTCTCTGTCAACACCCTCAGAGCAAATATCACATCTGTAGTGCTCTTTCCTGGCATGAAAGCATACTGCTGCTCACTAATCATCACCTCCCTTCTTAACCTAGCTTCCACTACTCTTTCCCATAACTTCATACTGTGGCTAATCAATTTTATCCCTCTGTAGTTACTACAGATTTGCACATCACCCTTGTCTTTAAAAATCAAACTTCTCCATTCCTCAGGCATCCTCTCGCTTTCCAAGATTAAACTATCTGGTTAGAAACTCCACTGCCATCTCTCCTAAACACCTGCATGCTTCCAAAGATATGTCATCTGGACCAACAGCCTTTCCATTCTTCATCCTCTTCATAGCTATCCTTACTTCCTTCTTGCTACTCCGTTGCATTTCCTGATTCACTATCCCCACGTCATCCAGCCTTCTCTCTCTCATTCTCGTCATTCATCAGCCCCTCAAAGTACCCTTTCCATCTGCTCAACACACTCTCCTCGTTTGTGTGTACATTCCCACCGTTATCCTTTATCACCCTAACCTCCTGCACATCTTTTCCAGTTCAGACCCTCTGCCTAGGCAATCAGTGTAGGTCCAATTCTCCTTGTCTCCTTGTCACACCAAGTACCTTTCTAGCTGCCTCCCTTACCACTTCTGCTGTAGCTGCCCAGCTATCTGGTAAGTCTTTACTGCCACCCAGTGCCTGTCTTAACTCCTCCCTGAACTCCACCTTACAGTCTTCCTTTTATAACTTCCACCATTTGATCCTTAGCTCTGTCCTCACTCTCCTCCTCTTCTTGATCTACAAAGGCATCCTACAGACCACCATCCTATGCTGCCTAACGATGCTTTCCCCTGTCACCACTTTACAGTCTCCAATCTTCTTCAGACTGACCCTCCTGCATAGGATATAATCCACTTGTGTGCATCTTCCTCCACTCTTATACATCACCCTGTGTTCCTCCCTCTTCTTAAAATACATATTCACCACAGCCATGTCCATCCTTTTCACAAAATCCACTACCATCTGACCTTCTGCATTCCTCTCCTTGACACCATACCTACCCATCACCTCCTCATCCCCACTGTTCCCTTCACCAACATGTCCATTGAGATCCACTCCAATCACCAGTCTCTCTCCCTTGGGTTCACTCTCCACCACTTCATCCAACTCACTCCAGACTTTTTCTTTCTCATCCATCTCACAACCAACTTGTGGGGCATATGCACTAACAACATTCATCATCACACCTTCAATTTCCAGCTTCATACTCATCACTCTGTCTGACATTCTTTTCACCTCAAAAACATTCTTGGCTTACTGTTCCTTCAGGATAACCCCTACCCCATTTCTCCTCCCATCCACATTATGGTAGAACAATTTGAACCCACCTCTGATACACCTGGCCTTATTCCCCTTCCATCTGGTTTCTTGCACGCACAATATATCAACCTAAATTATAACACTTTTAAGTAATGCTGTTAAATTCCAAGAATTTTGGAATCGACTCCAACTCCGATCCCAGTCGTTGGGAATTGATGGAATTAATTCCAAGAGTCGATTACAGACAGTGATTTTCTCTGTTCTCCCTTCCAAAGACTTAAAATGTAATAATGATAGAGGTCTTGTTGAACAAACAAAACAGAAATGATAGCGTAAATGACGAGGGTCTTGACAGTTACAAATAAATCAAGTTCATTAACTCCACAGTCTGCCAGTAAATTTGCCATTTAAAATTACATACATACTGTATACTTCATATCATATATGTGCAGTTTAATAGGGGGACAAAAAATGAAAGGGATATTCGTAACTTGAAGAGCTAGATAAATGATCTAGGTTATGGGAACTAAGCCTGTACCTAACTTTTCTCTCTTAGCTCCTTAGGATGGACAGCCTTGAGATGTTTCAACATTGGCAACGTGATTTTATTATATGCCAGGGATTTGCTGCAAATGGTACATTTCAATTTGTTTTCCTACTTTTCTAATGACAAGGACCATCATATACACGTTTTGACACAACAGCCATATCGGACCTGACTATCTGCTCTCACTGTTCTCAAGACATCGATGTGCTGGGTGGAGGGGTGGAAGTAGGACAGGCACACTTGAGCCAAATCAATTTACTGCATGGAATCAACACCGAGGCTTCCAGTTACCGGGAATCACGGAATCAATTCTTTTTGGGACTGACTCCCAGCCCTACTGCTAACTGCTAACTGCAATTTCTTTTGGTATTAGACCATGCAGGTACAGAGTGAGTCAATTACAAACAATATCACTAGCGATGCTTTAAAATTTCATTGTTTGAAATAATAATGAAAAAATGGAGTGTTTATCAACTTTGAAATGTTAAGATTATGCATCTAATTTTGAAAACATGATTAATTTAAGGTAAGCAGCTTTGCTGGGAATGGAGCCCACGTAAATATTAAAGCATCGCTTGTGATATCTTTTGTAATTGAATGTGCAACATCTCATTTTTCTACTGCCCCGTAAATGTAGTTAGCACTCAGCAGCATAAACTATCGCTTTCGTTTCACAGGACTATGTAGAGAAAGAAATAATGTTGAGATCGTTTGTAGAGCATGGATTTGGCAGATGTGCATGGGGGGGAAATGACGTGTGCTAGCAAGCACGTCTTTGTTTATTTCTGGGGTGCTCACTTGACAACGTGATGTCTACAGCTGCATGCAGATATGACGTTTTACTTTCATTTCTATGTTTCGGATATGTGCGACGGACTGGGCTGGTCTCGAGAAAATTCCTGAGTCTCAAAATTTTGAGTCCAAGTGCAAGACCGAGTACAGATCCATGCGAGTCCGTGACAAGTGCAAGACCACTCCTAGATGTACTCAAGTCCGAGTCTGGACTCGAGTATCCCGCCTCTACAAACGCAATAAAAAAAATGTTACACTTGGGCGTCTAAGCACAGGTATCACAAACAACAATGGTGTTAAATGTCAAGACATCACACCTGCAGCAAATTACGTCAACTCAAAAGAAAGCATTATACCTGAAAGAATACAGAAGTGCTCGTAATGAAGATATTATATGCGCACAGTATTGCAAGATAGTTGAGTCATTCTCAGCGTAACTAAATGCTGATTTAGATGTTTTCTTTTCTTGGGAAATGTTTCTCTTGGATAAGCAGCCAGGATATTAAACCAAAGTTTTCTTTACTTTTTGTCACAATAGACTAGAATGACCATACATCCTCTTTCTCCTGAACATGTCCTCTTTTTGGGAAATGAAAAATGTGTCATAGTGTGCTGGTGTCTGTCTGCCCCATGCCACCATCCTGCCCCCAGTGTCCTCTTTTTTGAAAACCAAAATATGGTCACCCTACAATAGACGTCCTACTTGTACTGTTTGCAGAAGTTGCAAGACTTTCTTTATTCATTGGTATCTTGTCTATTATTAATTTGCCTGCTGATTCTCAATATACGCCAAGCATCTCCAAAATATTTTGTCAGCTCACAATGTTGATCGCCAATGTGCAGTTGCTTGCTGTGTTATTAATAAAGTAGGAAAGTTTGTTTTTGATGGCAAACCCACATCTGTGCTGTTAAAGGCATCTATTATAGGGGTGTGCCCTATCATGTGGTGTTGTGCCAGAGCAGTTGGGAGACACAAGTTTACGTGGTACATGAAACTACTGTAAAACCATCGGGTAAAGGGACTTAACTTTGCTGGCTCCTCAATTTTAACTAGCCAGAAAGGCAGCTCATTTATTGGGTGGAAGTGTTGCAAGCTTACTCATTTGACACTGAACATTGAGCCAGCTAGAGGCATACCAATGCTTTCTCAGTGACCATGTGAAGTGGAGGGGTGCCGGCAAGGTGGCCTCTATGAGATGAAAGAGAAAGTGAGGATGATGGAACCCATGGCAGTGACAGTGACTACTGTTCCACAGCAATCCCAACAGAGCCCTGGAAGAAGGCTCCACTTCAGTAGCTACAGGCAGATGCACCAATGGAAAAGATATCAGTACATTGGTTGGCTCGTAACCAGCTCACCAAGGAAAGCCTTCAACAAAAGAGGAGCTATGATTTCCACAGCACTGGCAGGGAGCTTCATGTTGGTGAGCTGGTTTGAGGGTACAACCCCTGCCAGAAGAAAAGGCCCTCACCTATGCTCAGTAGTTACTGGATGGGTCAACGCATGGTATTGGATTGCCTGTCAGATGACATGTATTAAGTCCAGCTGGGCACGCGGTGCTGAAAAGTTCTGCACAGAGATTGGCTAGCTCCCTACCTGGAGGATGACACAGGTGGTCCAACCTGCAGTCAAGGGAGGCAGAAGCACCTTTACTGCAAGGAGTGGGAAGCACCCACTCCAGTTCTTCAGCAGGAACAGATACATAAAGACTAAGTCTGGGAAGTCAAACGCCACACCTTCCACAAGGGCAAACTTGGGAACCCTCACCACAAAGAAGCAGTCCCAGATAGCCCAAAAGATGCCTGCATGCTTCCAGGACTGCTAAGCAGTAAGTTCGCTGCCATTTTCCAGGGTAGAGAGTAATGTAGCATGCACTATGGAAGAAGTGGTGGTGTGCGTAATCTGAAATGTGACTGGAGTAGATTACTCTCATGAGCCTCAGCGGCTGTTCAGCTGTTTAATGTAGGTATGAGTTTTGCCGTTAACGTGGGTTTGAATTAATTGCTGTTCATATTTGGTTGAATTTAATGGTGTTTTATAACTGTTATGGGATTGTTTTGGGTGTGTTTGAGCAGGTCACCGAGGGAGGAGTGTGTTGTTCGTTGAGAAAGGTGACATACTTGTGTCTTACAGTTTTGGTGGATTTTGGAGTATGATTTTTACCAGATTCACTAAAAGAGCAATACTGGTTGTTTGGTGATACTGTCTCTGATCTGCCTAGCTCAGTAATAAACATTCTTATTTAAAATGACCAATGTGCCTCATCACTTAATCCTCTCATCCATACCCTTTGCTACATTATGAAAGATTAATAAGTGAATTATAGTGACAATGCAGGGAAATTGAATCTGGTGCCATGTTAAAGCTACATTGCATTTGTAATATTATATTTGCATTTCACATTTAAGTAGTTTTGGAGTAGGATTGATCTCATGATCCTGACCAAGGTATGCAGTTAGAGGATGGATGATTGGATGAAGAGTTACCCAGTTATTTAAAAAAAAGAAAACTATTTATGTTTATTCAAAATTCCAGATAATAGTAGTAAAGGAGAAAGAGATCATCAGTCATTCTGTCCAGGGTGTATCCCAGCTTTGCACCTGCTCTGTGGGATAGGCTCCAGTTGAAATGCATTTACTCTGATTGCTCTGATGAAATGTAAATAAAATATTAGAAATGCAATGCAGCCTTAACATGGCATCAAATTTAAATGACCTGCATTGGGCTTTTTTATTTTAAATGCCAACATTTGGGCAAAACACAGCTGATGATCACAGGGCAATGAACTGCAAGAAACTTCGATATGCAAAAACAACATTACAGAGGCATCACCCCCCACCTCACAAGGAGCCCAGCTTTTGGCCAGCACAGCAATTCTTAGATCTCCGTGCCAACCCTGTCAAACATTTATGAACTTGCTAGGAATTCATATATTGTAAGAAAATATTCAAAAATGTGTTTTAAAGGTGCATTTATTTTGGATCCACGTCAAAATGCAAGTCAGCACTATTTAACCCTTCTTTGTTCTTTTTGTGTGTTGTTCTTAAGTCTGTTGCAGTCTATCAGTTCAACCAATGGTATTAACTTTTAGTAACTCTGATACTCGTGGACTCGTCATGAATGCACATTTTACATTTTCAGAAATTGCTGATTAAGAATGTGTTTAAAAGGTCTGATGACATTTTAACGTGTCTTTGCACTAAATATTTGCCTTTCAATAATCTCTCTGAATCTTTTTTTATTGTGGGACTAGGTGAAAATATATAAAGTTCAACGCTGCAAATTGATACATTCTCATTGATCTACACCAGTATTACAGAGTTACAGATCCGTTACAGTCTGACACGGCCCAGCTACATTCATTGGCATCGGACAATTTTAGGCATGTTTTCTCCGTAAGCCTACACTTGGCATCCACATCAAAGATGTACCATTTCTGATTTTACACTTACAGCTGCAGCATGTGGATGCTAAAGCTGCTTTAACATTGCCACATCACAGCTGGCGGAGATTTGTGAGAAATGAATCACAAGACATTTCTCTGACCATTTTTTATGACCTTCAACAACACATCACCACAGATCACCACATAACTGTTGTTTTCTGTCCTTGAATCTTTTGTGTCTGTATTATTTGATTGAAATACTGTTTTAAAGAACATAACATTTATGAATTTGTTGAGAATGTATGTATTGTAAGAAATTAAGCAATTTAAAGGTCCGGGCTGGATGCCAGTCAATGTCAGCATTGTGGGTACTTCATCCATTGTTTATTTGTTCTTTTTTATATGTTGTCGTTATCTGTTCCTTCTATTTCCATTATGTTATATTTTAGTGAATTTGACATTGTTTTAAAGCTGTAATGATTTTTAAACTCTGTTCTCACTAGCTGCTGCATTTCTGTTGATCCATGAATTTTGCTTTCACCTTTCTTTATTTGTTCTTTAAGTCTGTTTAGTTTATATTTGTTTGATCAATGATATTATCTCATGGAGAACCTAACATGCCTGGACTTAAGGTCATGTGAAAAAGAAAGTATACCCTCTTTCCGTTCTATGGTTTTACATATCAGGATATAAAAAAATCATCTCATTCTTACCAGGTTCTAAAATGATTTAAATCTAATCTCAGGTGTAGAACAACACACAACAGGTTCCACAGTGTCATTATGTATTTAACAAAAGTTAAGCCAAAATGGAGAAGCCATGTGTGAAAAACTAAGTACACCCCATGGTTCAATGGCGTATAGAACTACTTTTAGCAGCAATGACTTGAAGTAATTGATTTCTGTATGACTTTATCAGTCTCTCACATCGTTGTAGAGGAATTTTGGCCCACTCTTCTTTACAACATTGCTTCAGTTCATTGAGGTTTGCAGACATTTGTTCATGCACACCTCTCTTAAGGTCCCGCCACAGAATTTCAATTGGGTTGAGGTCTGGACTTTGATTCTTTTCTTTTTCAGCCATTCTGTTATAGATTGGCTGGCGTGCTTGGGATCATTGTCCTGTTGCATGACCCAATTTCAGCCAAGCTTTAGCTGTCAGACAGATGGCCTCACATTTGGCTCTACGATACTTTGATATACAGAGGAGTTCATGGCCGACTCAATGCCTGCAAGGTGCGTAGGTCCTGTGGCTGCAAACCAAGCCCAAATCATCACCCTTCCACCACCGTACTTGACATTTGGTATGAGGTGTTTCTGCTGATATGCTGTGTTTGGTTTTCACCAAACGTGGCACTGTGCATTATGGCCAAACATCTCCACTTTGGTCTCGTCTGTTCAAAGGACATTGTTCCAGAAGTCTTGTGGTTGGTTCAGATGAAACTTTGCAAACCTAAGCTATGCTGCCATGATCTTTTTAGAGAGAAGAGCCTTTCTCCTGGCAACCCTTCCAAACAAGCCAGACTTGTTCAGTCCTTTTCTAATTGTACTGTCAGGAACATTTAGCATGCTAACTGAGGCCTGTAGAGTCTGAGATCTGAATCTAAGCTCTTGGGTTTTTTGCAGTTTCTCTAAGCATTGCACGGTCTGACCTTGGGGTGAATTTGCTGGGACGTCCACTCCTGAGTAGATTGGCAACTGTCATGAAAGATTATTCACAAGTGGAAAACATTCTCACTGTAGAATGATGGACTTCAAATATTTTGGAAATATCCTTATATCCCTTCCCAGATTGATGAGCAGCAACAATTGCTTCTGTAAGATCATTGCTGATATCTTTCCTCCTTGGCATTGTGTTAACACACATTTGAATGCTCCAGACCAGCAAACTGCCAAAACTTCTGCTTCTATGGGGGTGGTCACACTGACTGATGATCAATTAATCAAGTGCATTTGATTAGTAGCACCTGGCTGCTGCTTACACTGTTAATTCCTGTGGAAGCAGGAGGGGTGTACTAAATTTTTCACATACTTCTGCATGCTGGCTTAGATTTTGTTAAATAAGTAATGACAATGTAATATGTCATTTGTTGTTGTTCATCTGAAGTTGTATTTACCTAATTTTACTTTGTAAAATTAGCTATGGAACGAGCTGATTTTTTATTATGTCCTGATATGTAAAACCACAGAACTGAAAGAGGGTGAACTTTCTTTTTTACATGACCGTACGCTGAATGCACACATTGAATTTTAAGAAATAGAAGTCCTTTGAAAGGTCTAATTTTTAAACTCACTTTGCCCTAAAGTTTGAGTTTAAATAAAATCATTCTTTTCATTAAATGTTTGATTAAAATATCTAACTCTCTAAAGTACAAGACAGCATGTTACTACATTCTGATTTATCCATACTAATCTTATGGGGCTACAAATTGACAAAGCGCAGTTACAGTCACTGGTGTTGGTGATTTTGGCCATTTTCACGTTTTTTAAATTCACTTTACCAAAAGCCTCCCTCTCTCTTTCTCTCGCAGTCTCGCTCAGCTGTTTCAGATCACTGCGTGGGTTCATGCCCACCTGTCATGTCATTTGCAACACGTCCTCATTAAATTTGTATCGCACCCACTTGTGATGTCACATGCAACACCCTCTAACTGAATATCCATATAATACACCTGCATGTGACTTCCATTGACCCTTAAAAGTCAAGTGCCTGTCTTCCAGGACCTTCCCCATCAAGCTCACACATGAAATCTTTCTTCAAGATTTACAGGGCTTGGGTGGCATTTTGAGTTAGGCATCTGTACTTGTGACCAGGAGGCTGCTATTTGAAATTCCATGACTAGCAGAAAAATGTCCATATCATTGCTGGGCACTTGAGCAAGGTCCTTAACCCCAAATCTGCTCCAGGGGTGCTGGATAAATGGCTGACCCTGTGCTTTTGCCCAAAGCTTGCTTTTAACTGTGTGTGTCTGTGGGATATGCGAAAAACAAATTCCAGTGTACTGTGTGAAATAGTACAGGTGGCAAACAAAGATGTCATTCAAAAAAACTGTATAATTATACTCTCTGCCAGGCTTCACAGAGATTATAACTCAACTTCTGTTTGGTCTACTTTTACTAGACTTCCCTCACTAGTTATAATTTTTCTGTTTTCATTTTGTGTCCTTTTGGATCACAGCTTTACCAGTTTCTCTTTCATGGATAGCCTTCTTGATCCACAGGAACCCTATAATCATCATCCTGCCTTTAACAGACCTTGAAGACACATAAGATACAGGGTTTAGCTGTCCTGTGTCACATCACATGTTTCTTCAACTGGAAATTTTTTGTCATTTACATTATATTCTTAAAGCCTGGAATTAATTTTAATTGCTGTGAGTTGTAAACAGATTCAACCCCAGACCACAAAGTTAATGTGACACCACCCATAGACATTACAGGGATCACCCTGTATCCACTCAGTTAAGATTCTCCCTCCAATCTATCCCCACCATGGGAGTTTTTATTTCCTCTCATAGTCTTCTTCTCCTTGCCGTCTTTCGTTTTCTCCTTTTTTCCTAGAACTACTTTTCTTGCAAATGCCCTCCCTTCACAGGTTACCATTCATCACAGGCTGAGAGTAATATCATGGGCACCACTGTCCTAAACGTTTATCTCAGTAAGCTGACAAACTATCCACACAATAGGATAGCATGCAAACACTACAGCACAAAAAACAAGTTGACAACCACATAGTGAGCGGCAATAGGGTTAGCACTGATCATTCTTTTAATATGGTATCATTTAAACTACTATTATATTTGTGCTTGATGCTGACCTTAACTTATTTCAGATTAGTTTTTAACGTTGTGATGAAAGTTTTGTTAAATAGTTTGGGCTAATCATGTATATAAAAACAAATTAAATGGAACTGCATTCTGGGAAAAGTCAATAGACTGTATGCCTGAGAAGCATGAAAATTCTACTTTTATTTGCCATTTGTACAAATATGAGCACAGGTGTCATGGCCTGCCTCCCTGCTCCTTCTGTTTCCCCAGTGTGTCCTAATGGGACACCTGTTCTGCGTTTTCGCCTCGTTACTTGTCTTTAAGAGAGCTTCCCAGTCCTGTTGGCTCAAGTCTGCTCATTGACGTCACCCCTGCCTGGTTTCTGTCCCTCAGATTGACCCCCAGTGATCCCCTGTTTTACATTTTGGAACTTGTGCCTTTGGACAATAAACCCCTGTGTTACCCTCTGTCGGCCTCCTGTCCTCAATACAACAGAATGACTGGACTTGTTCATAAACCCAACCTAATGGGTTTTCCTTCCATCTTGTGTGGGTCCATACACCTGGCTGATCGGATCCCGCGAGCATCCCGACCTCTGAGGTCCATGGAAAGGTCCGCACTCCAGGAACGGCCCCGTCTTCTCCTGGCCAATTTTTATGCCCTCCTGGACCTCACCCTTCAGCTGAGGATGAATCCAGTGGTCTGGAGGACCCCTGAGGCCAGGGACCTATTCTGTGAGGCACACCAGAGGCTCACCCGGCTCACCCCAGCGCGGATCCCCAAGAGGTGGAGGAGATCCTACGTCTGTTGACGAGGGTAATGTAAATCGTTGAACAGGAGATGACTGATCCACCTGCAGGTTCCCCGCAGCAGGCCATCGATTTACTTACAAGTTCCCCAGGGTCGACCGATGATCCAGCTGCCAATGCCGGTGTCCTAGCCCCCTCCCGGGGTAAGAGGTGCAAGCGGCGGAGACAACCTGGAGAGGCCACCACCACGCCTAACTCAGGAGAGGCCGCTTCTGCCTCGTCCAGGCTCCAGGCTCCCAGTCCTGAGAGAGTCGCCTTGCCCGAGCTCCAGGCTCCCAGTGCAGAAAGGGCCACCTCGCCTGAGCTCCAGGCTCCCGAGAGGGCCGCCTCACCCGAGCTCCCGGCTCCCAGCCCCACATGGACGGCTACACCTGGCCGTCGGCTCCTCGCCCAGCGCTCCTTGCTGAAGCCTGGCCGTGGGTGCCTCCTGAAGTCCTCCCGTCGGCACCTCCTGAAGTCCTCCCAGCTCCCACCTAATCCCTTGGCCGCAACCTGGCCGGGTTGGGTCGATCCTTATGACGCCCCACCAGAGGACCTGAAGTGGGACCCTTTGGGCCTTGCCCTAAGCCCCACTCCTTGGGTCCCTGCTGGGGCTCAACCTCAGCCCCGACTCAGGGTGAAGCCTCGGTGTGGTCAACGGGGTCGGTGGAGGTGTAAGAGGAGGGCATCTCCATCTCGAGGAGAGGGAGGTGAGGGCATGCGGTTCGCAGTGATCGCTTGGACCCAGGCCTGACGGCGCCTTCCAGCTCCTGTCCCAGTCTCTGCCCTGCAGTCCCCATGGTGCCCTCCAGCCCCTGTTCTGGTCACAGTCCTGCGGGTTCCTCAACGCCACCGGGTCCTCCTGGATCGTCGAAGCATAGACGGACTCGTGTTCCTGGATCGACGTCTGGAGGACCTCCCCGCCCAACCCCTTTCGTTGCACCCCGGTTTTGGCCCCGTGGTCCTGTCCCGTCTTTTTTCAATTCAATTCAATTCAATTTTATTTATATAGCGCTTTTAACACGGAGCACGGTCACAAAGCGCTTTACATAGTC